>JASDQU011178284.1:21155-36347 GCA_032191745.1 Picea mariana
GGGGGGGGGGGGAAGCTTCCGGTAACCCTGCAATGACCTACTATACAAAGCTGAAGAAAAAGACAAAGTACCCTATTGGGCCAGCATCCATAAGAAAAGGAAAGTTCCCAAAGGTTATCATCCAAGCCATGTAACACAAGGTGGTGTGGTCAAAGGATGTCCAGACATAGTGGAAGACAGGGGTGATATTATCCGTGGGTGCCTTTGTAGGAGGCAAGCTGTACCTGTCATGGATGCAATTCTTTCCAAGCCCTTTATTGCCTTTATTCTTTCTGTTCTTTATTACTTTTTCTTTCTAGAGGACATTGCCTTGGCGTGGTGACCAGAGCTGACAGTCTTACCCACAAGTACTTTCACAGAGATGATAAGGCTGGCTCGTGATGAGACCCCCTTTCCCTTGGCCATGCAACCAAAGGTCATTGCCCTGGCGTGGTAACCAGATAATGGCAATGTCATACTGCTAGGTCCCTATGAACATAATGGGCTGGCTCGTGATGAGACCCCCCATCCTCTTGGCTAGGTCTTGTTTTGTTATATTTTCTTCGAGTCCCTCTTGTTTCTTATTGAGAGGCTTTTTATTGCCTTCTCGGGGATCCCTGGGCGAGGCATCTCTAGGTTTTATTTTTATGGCTTTTATCTCTTACTAGCTGCTTTTACCCCCTGGGCCTTTAGCCCCTTCTTCCCACAGGATAAGGTGTAACCCCACAAATAGGTAATCCTAATGTCCGGACTAGGGAAATGGGATAGATGAATGGGAGATAAGATGTAAAAATGATAATATGATAGGAGCGGACGATGGCTGTTCAAAATCCCCCCTGGTGGCTATCCAAAACCTATGGGTACAAGCTTGCTAGGTTACCCTGTCAATCCCCCCAACTATGGTCAAGTGGGTTAGTGTAAGTGGGTTAGTCAGAAATGAAAGGAATCTGATGCATATATCTGAAAGTTATAATGATCAAACATGACACATACCATGATACCTGGACCAATTACCTCATGGAGCAAGAGTCTTCTCCGATACAAGTCCAAGCCGAAGGTGATGGATGCTGCTGCTGCTGACAGGACAAATCTGATGAAGAAGAAGAAAGATGGGCCCTCTAGGGCCATGCTCAGGTCAATCCTTCTCTCGGTACTCCATGTCTAGGACCTGTGGGCCTCGAGACATGATCTCCTAGTTATCCCTAGAAATCGGGGATAACAGTTACTAATGTCATCTCATTTATGTTTTGTGTTATGTCTCATTGCAAATATTCAGGTTTGATATATGACGTCTAACTACCTCATATAATTTATGCCTTTCATATATTTTAAGAAACGTAGGGTAGACATAAAAGGACCGAGAATTGTTTTTTATCTTTAGAGTAGAAGCTCATGGCCAATGGATTTTCTCTTTGTATTATATTCCCTTGAATGGGATAAGATATATGAAACTTAGTGGACACCAGTTGCTTAACCATTAGCTGGTAGGATTTATTGAAACAGGCATGCATTGATAAAGTTTTTTAGGGTAGACATAAAAGGACCGAGAATTGTTTTTTATCTTTAGAGTAGAAGCTCATGGCCAATGGATTTTCT
The DNA here is from genome assembly GCA_032191745.1 of Picea mariana. Classification (NCBI taxonomy): domain Eukaryota; kingdom Viridiplantae; phylum Streptophyta; class Pinopsida; order Pinales; family Pinaceae; genus Picea; species Picea mariana. Next base: position 22,731 of record JASDQU011178284.1, read on the forward strand.
CTTTGTATTATATTCCCTTGAATGGGATAAGATATATGAAACTTAGTGGACACCAGTTGCTTAACCATTAGCTGGTAGGATTTATTGAAACAGGCATGCATTGATAAAGTTTTTTGTCACCTACTGGTGAGCTTAAGTAGAAAGTGCCAATAACTAATCAGATAAACATGGTCCACTGTTGTTAGATAGGTGATATCAGCTAAAGCTGGATTTGTTTTATCTAAATCTTGTGACATTATTTTGAACAAATTTACAGGTCAGTTGCTAATGGAGTTGCAAAGTGGTTGAACGAAAACCTTTAGCTTCTGATCCAGGAGATGCTCTTTGTTACAACACATTGTCAGGCGTGCTACTAGTCTCAATCATGTGAGTTCTGGAAGTTCCTTTAAATTGTACGAGTTCCTGTGTCTCAGGTGAGATTTGATCTTCATTGTAATATCGGTTCATCTGTTTAAGTAGCCTTATTAGACATCTGTGTACTGCAATTTTGGTGTTGATGTTGCTTCTTCGCAGTAATTTCATTCACTTATTCGTTCAGTAGCAATGGATTTGTCACAGAAGCATTTGTCTTGTATATCAATTCGTTATCGGTGCACAGATAGTAAATGAAGTTTTAAAATATTTTCATCATCCCAAACAATAAATGGCAGAAAGAATACCGAGTCCATCTTGCTGCATGATGATATGAGCTGCAGTTTTTCTGAAAAATATCATAATGAATAAAGGTCATAATGCCTTTGTTGATTCCTTTAATTTGACAAATTATTCAAAAGCATAAATATAAAAATTCCTAAAATAAAGGTATCTTTGCTGATTCCTTTGACGCCTGCAATTAAAATTGCTAAAATGTATGGGATATAAGGAAATTCCCGCAAGATACTATAAGCAGAGGAGTGTGTGTGCGCACACGCACACACTACTATCGATATATGCCAATGAATTACCATAATATAGTGCTTCATTTTTCAATTTGACCACCCCCTTAATGGTGCCATATTTTAATTGCATTCAAAATAGAATTATATGGAAGATGTATGCATGCAAGCAAGCACACAAGCAAGCGGGACTGTATATACATGAACGGGCAGGAATTTATATATACTAGTGTCATTTGTAAAGTATAGATATAGAGGTCCGAGGAAAGGTGTAAATTGCAAGTTTGTAGCGGTGTAAAAGTTTACAAGAGCATCATTAAAGAAAAATCAGTAAGCAGTCTTGTTTTATTTCTATGCAAAATCTCTACGATATGCTAGAGTTTAATGTTATATTTGAAGCCTGTGAAACACTATTGTGTTTGGAAGGATTTTCTGCTCTAAAAGAATATTGAGGGTCGAAATTATCTGATGTAAAAAATGAATATTGGCCTGTCTGACTATGTTTCTTAATTTACATGTTGAAATCCTATTTTTTGGAAATCTCTGAAAAAAGGAATTGATTCTCATCCTTTTCCAGCCAGTAATTTATGCCCTGTTTTGTGATTTGTGTTGAAGATATATTATTTGTTTCATTCTAGGTATTCAAATTGCTACATTTTTTCTTAAATTTATGCATGGTCCTAATGTGGATGGATAACAACTCCAAATGAGATAATAAAAATCATAGAATAGTGTGTTGGATGCAATCATATCTTAGGTGTATACTCATCATGTAAAGTATAGCTTTAAATATGGATGGCACCCCATTAGATCTTGTGCTGAAACATGCAACGAATATGGAGATTATATAACTTGTCCGTTTTTTAAAAATTAAAATTGGTCGGATGTGTAAGTAGTTTCGTATCAGTGCACTATCTAGAATTATGTTAAATGCTACTCTTGCATCAAGCAAATCCACTGCAGGTTAGTAATTCCTTGCAGTTTGTTTTCATACGCAGGTATATTTGTTTATAGTCAACGACTTGCACTGAAGACAATGTGAAACAATGATGCATTGCAAAGTAGTAATACCCAATGTGAAGCAATGATGCATTGCAAAGTAGTAATACCCATGATGAACGTTGAACATGATTTGAATTTTTAAAACCCTCTCTACCTGAATAAGGTATCCAGCCTATGTGCATTGGATTGGTTTCTGCATTTATCTTAGTACTTCAAAAAAGGCAACATCCAAAACACTATTTTGAAGAATTTATGATTTCCGTCAGTGCAAAAACTCATAATCCAGTGATTTGATTATATTTAAATGTAAAATTCGATAAGAAGAATGCCTTTCCGTTTTGGTTTATGCATTTATCCCAATGCTCGAAAAAGGCAATATCCAAAACACTACTTTGAAGATGCTATGAATTATTTCAATGCAAAAATTCATAATCCAGTAGTTCGATTTTCTTAATGGCATGTATAAGAATAATGCTTCGCAATTTCCACTAATTTGGATGAAATCATCCGCCCATTTATTCATTTTTTAAAGGCACGGCTTAAACAAACACTAAAATGACCTATGACACTTTTCTGTGGGATGAATGATCCCTCGGTATAGGGACTACCTAGTTTGTGGAGGTGTACATAAACTACCACCCTCTAAATTTGAACCTATAACTTATAAGGAGGAAACAAATACTCAACTGTTGGGCCTATTCAAACTTATCTAAAAACACAGAAACAATTTTAAAATATATAAAATTAGAAATCAAACAACAATAAAAAAAACAAAGAGAATTTTAAAAAGTAGGGAAAAAATGAGTGAAGATGTCGTTAAAAGCCAAAGAATAATATTTTAAAAGTTGGTCCTTCAATAAATGTAAAAAATTTAAAATAACTTTATTTGTTTTAATTTCTATTTTTGTTTTAATTAATTTAATAAGTACTTCTGAACTTGTGATTAATTAATGTTAGGTAGCTAGAGAGGTAGTGGGGGGTCCATAGTGATAATAGTGGAGACCATTCAATGTAAGGTGGACTAGGTCCACTATATTATTAAATGAGGTCCACTATGCTAGTTAGATATAATAAATGTAAGATTACTTTTTAGAAGGTTCTACTTCTAGAAGATTTCTCTAGAATGTTTTTAGTGAAGATTTTCCAGGTCATATCAAGCTGCCAACTAGGTCTGTCTTTGACCTCAAGTTGGCTCTAAGTTTCAATTGTCAATGAAGGTTTTGTTGTTTCTTTAGAACAACCAACATTTCATGAACTTCTTGTTGATTTGTTATGGTGACATTCACAATTTTAGGTGCTCTAGCATGTAGTTGTAGTGACCAAGGGTTAGTACATGCATACTAAAATAAATGTAACACACCTAGAGATCTTTACAGCTGAAAATACAGTAGTTCTACACTAACACATGGAATTTAACACAGATATTTTTGGTCAACATGACCCTAGAGAAAACCCCTCAGGGAAAACCAGTTTGGAATATATGTTTATATAYGAGGAGAATAGATGGTGGAATACAACAAGTACAAAATATAGATGAACCTGATACAATAACAGCTTGATCCACGCTGAAATACAAGTCCAAATGAAGCAAGAGMGCCCTAGGATGGTGCGCCCCCCCAAAATGTTGTCAAGACCATTGAAATGGAGTCAGAAAACCCCTCCACAGTACTCTGATACTGAAGTGTATCCTCCCTCTGAAACATATATCACTGCAATCTGAGCTCTCTAAGATCTCCCCACTGATGATGCGCCCTCCTCAAAACTAGAAGCTCCTCAATAAATAAACGAGGCCCTAAGCCTGCTGGCTATCTCCATAGAAGGGAGCGCCCAAGCTAGTCTCATCCAATGCCTGAAACCTCATCTATATGCTTTCTCTCAAACTCTACAAGTGAACAAATGAAGGAATTGTCAGTGTTTCATGGAAATCTGCACAAGAGATCTAGCTAAAGCATGCACACACAAAACTTATCTAGAAAAGGAAGAGATATACACAATGAAGAATGAGAATCAATGTATATTATTATCTTATCAATGAGTGAATGATCTTCACTCATATAGGCAATGACATCCTATAATTAAGAATGCATGCATAATAGTGATGGTCTAAGATTAGAAAGTTTAAAATAGAACTAGTCAGTTAACTCTCAATGAACTAGTCTTAAAGTCTAAAATAAAACTAGTCAGTTAACTCCCAATGAATTAGTGTTAAAGTCTAAAATATAAATTTCCCCAACACCCCCCCTGAACATCACTATGGAGTAAAAAATGAGATCGGCTACTAGGCCATTTTAAGTACTCATGTACAATGCAACTAATGAATACTGAATAAAAACAAGGAAAGAGGGAAAACCACGTGGGAACAAAACCCCCCTTCAAAAGATAATGTATCAAAAGAAGAAAATGACAGCTGCTAGGCAACTATGTTCTTCATTGCAAGACGATCCTGCAAAGCCTGAAACTTCTGCTCACTGAAAGTCTTCGTGAAGATGTAGAAATCTTTATGGATTTGATGAAGTTCTTTGACAACTTGTCGGGCCTTGTACCTCTTGATCCTGTGGACCCATCTGCACCTGGAAATATTCCTTTCTGGTGGACGTGGAACTAGATGCCAAGTTTGGTTCTGTAGGAGTGAATCATACTCCTTCTGCATGGCTGCTTGCCATAATGGATTTCCCACAACCCTATTGTAGTTTCATGGATCAGTAGATTGAACCATATAGCAATGCATGGGCATCGCAGGTTCTGAAGCTGAAACTACATGAGAAGGCTCCTCATGCTGAGATCGAGTCATCCTCGAATCCAATGGTTTCTTAGCAAGGTTGCCTGCTGCTTGAAGTGTGGTCTGTGCTTTCTTGGGCATCTACTGAAGCTTCAATGTTGGCTTCTTATATGGCTGTACTACCTGCTTATTTCCATGTACAGAATCTGAGTGTATGGAATCATCTTTAATGTTTGAAATTGATGGAAGAACAAAGAGTATATGCATGTTGCACTGGAGGTGCATGCAAAGTACTCTCCTCATGTGTAAGTAGAATAAATGAGTCATCGTTAGAAAACTTAGTGAATTTATACAACCTGGACTTGTGATCCACCTCACCAATTGCAACGATGGAATTGCCATGCATGTCAATTACTGAAACTGAATTTGAGGTAAATTCAACCTTTTTACCTTTTTGAGCAATCTGATAAACTGAGAGTAGATTCATAGAAAGATTTGGAACATGTAAAACATTCTCAAAATTGCCATTGTGGAGTTCCACTCTCCCTTCTCCTGCTACTACTACTGGAGTGTCATCTCCCATGAGATTAGGAGATCTTGAGCATGGACTCAAAGAAGAGAAAACTTCCTCTTTTGCTGCCATATGATGGGATGCACCAGAATATATAATCCATGAATCAAATGAGGAATTAATTGCAACAAGAGCATGATGATTACCTTTCTTAGGAGTAGGATCTTTTTCCTTCTGCTTCTTGACTCCCTCTGGAATGAAGTTTCCAAGCTTGTTTTGCTGAAGTGTCTGTGCCATAAGATCGATATGTTTCTTCATGCATGTGGATTCTTCATGATTCGGTTTATTGCAGTAAGTGCACTACTTTCCCTTCTTCTTCTTCTTGGAATCTGAAGAGTCTTTGGAACCTGAAGAATCATTAAAGGGTTTGGAATATCCCTCCTTCCCGTTCTGTTTGGATGACCCTTTTCCATCATGCATGGGGAGTGCATGTGCTTTGGGATCTTTTATGAGGCCCATTTGTATGAGTTTTGTTTGCTCTTGTGTAAGAGACTCGATGAACTGAGCCAACGTAGGGATTTTTCAATTTGTTCCAAAAAAACATCTGCCAGAATGGAAATTGGATACATATACAACGTATTCTGGTCCTAGCTTAGCCAAGATTGTTAGAATAAGTTGTTTCTCTTGTGTAGACTTATCAATGCCACATTCACCCAAGCTCAATAACAAATATTTAAATTTATAAAAAAATCATGTATATTATCAAAACTTTTAGGGTCTAAGGTATTCAACTCTACCTCAAGCATATGACCTCGCATCTCATCCTGCTTTCCAAAGAGTCCTTTCAGGGTGGTCCAGATCTCATTTGGAGTCTTGCATGCAGCAACATGAAACCATAAATCAATGGAGATTAACTCAAGAAGGAGTCATGTGGCCTCATCCTTACGGTTTGTCTATCTCATCTTCTCAATTGTTGATGTAGGTTATGTTTCTGTCGCCATCGTCAAATTATACAGTCATTTCCTTCTGAGTTGGAATTGTGCCTTAGGCTTCCAATCAAAATAATTGTATGGTGTGAGGATTACCACCAAGTTTCACTGTATAATATTTGTCATATCTATCTCTCCCACTGTTTCTAATAACCCCCCAAAATTTACTTTCAATCTACAAGTGAAAAATTAAGAAATCACGGGAAAAATGACACTTGAAATGAAAATCGTATCAGTTTCAAGAGACGATCTTTTGACTTACTTTTTGATCAAATGGTGAGAAATCTTGCCAAACGGTTGAAAACCCACTTCCAAAATGGGTCGATTTACTTTTCGCGCAGGTTGTTTCCTCAAAAACTTAATATTTTGGGAGCAATCACTACTGAAAGGTACGACCATGGATTCGTATAAGTTTCAGGAGGTTATCTTGCGGCTTACTTTCTGAGCAAACGGTGAAGAATCTCGCCAAACAGTTGAAAACCCACTTCCAAAATTGGTCAATTTACTTTCCACGCAGGTCGTTTCCTCGAAAACATAATATTTTGGGACGAATAACTGTTGAAAGGTACGACCACAGATTTAGCTCGTCGAAACTCCGATTTTCCTTATTCTTTGGCTTGTCTGGCTTGCTCGAAGCAACATAGCTCTGATTTCATGGAAACCCGCACAGAAGATCTAGCTAAAGCATGCACAAACAAAGCTTATCTAGAAAAGGAAGAGAGATACACAATGAAGAATGAGAATCAATGTATATTATTATCTTATCAATGAGTGAGTGATCTTCACTCATATAGACAATGACATCCTATAATTAGTAATGCATGCATAATAGTGATGGTCTAAGATTAGAAATTTTAAAATAGAACTAGTCAGTTAACTCTCAATGAACTAGTCTTAAAGTCTAAAATATAACTAGTCAGTTAACTCCCAATGAACTAGTGTTGAACTCTAAAATAGAAATTTCTCCAACATGAATAAACTCTCCTTTCTCCTTTGTGCCCCTCTTGAAGCTCCATAAGGAAATCTAAATGATCAATGGCTGAGATCATGCCATATCAAGTCTAATCAAAGGTAGAGATCTCTCCAAAAGAATCTCATTCAAAAACCCACTTTGGGTTAAGTTTCCTAAGTTCACTTTATGTCTTCTAATTCACCCACAGTGAATTAACAGTCATTTTAAGCATAAATGACCAAATTTCACTTTTGACTTAAATCTCCTAAGTCAAAGTGAAATTAGACATAAAGTATAAGGCACAAAGTACATAGTACTTCCCACATGTGTTTAGGAGCTCACAAACACATGGGGAACACCTCCCAAAGTACATAATCTCAACACTCCCTCTTACCGAGGAAGGTGTTTTTCACCAAGCCCATTTTGTCTCTGAAGTAGACATGTTTTTCTTTTGGCAGGGCCTTGGTGAGGATGTCTGCAATTTGCTCGCCAGTCGATATATACTGTAACTGCACTGCACCTCTCTGAACCCAATCACCGATGAAGTGATGCATGATCTCAATGTGCTTCAACCAGTGATGGAAAACTGTATTCTCGTAGAGTTTGATACAACTCTGATTATAACAGTGTATGACGGTCGGTAGCATCTCTTGACCAAATAATGCTATTAGCATCTTACAAAGCCAAATGGCCTCGTAACTGGCCTGATTGGCCGCCATGTGCTCTGGCTCGGCTGAACTCAAAGAAAATGACTTCTACTTCTGGCTAAACCAAGAAACAATCCCTGACCCCAAACCAAAGCAACACCCTGAGGTGCTTTTCCTGTCAGTAGCACATCCTACCCAATCTAAGTTGGCGTAGCCAACCAAACTGACGCCATTGCCTATGATATAGTCAAGGCCAAAATCAATTGTCCCAGTAATGTACCTCAACACATGTTTTGCCCCAATCATGTGAACACTCCTCGACTCTACCATATGTTGGCTGAGAGTGTTCACGACAAAACAGATATATGGTCTAGTGTTAACGAGATACATGAGTGAATCGATCAACTGCCTGTAAATTGTAGCATCTACCAACTGGGAATCTGAAGCATTAAGCTTCTTCCAATTGGTAATCATGGGTGTCGACATAGGTCTGCAGTCCTCCATCTGAAATCTTCTCAGAATATCTGCAACATACTTTCCCTGCCCGAGAAATATGTGTCCCTGCCTTTGCCATACCTCCATACCCAGAAAATAGTGCATCAACCCAATGCCATTGATCTCAAACTCTGGTGCAAGTCCTAGCTTGCACTCAACTATGAGATCCTCGGCTCCTGCGATGAACAAGTCATCCACATATACAATGAAAATGAGTGTGTCCTCACCCTTAATGATGTAATAGAGATTAGGATTAACATCACTCTTCTCGAAGCCCATCTGAAGCAAGTATGTGTCAATACGTGAATACCAAGCTCGGGGAGCTTGCTTTAGACCATAAAGTGCCTTTCTCAAAAGACACACATGAGTCTCTCTCTCACTCACCTCAAACCCCTGTGGTTGTTCAATGTACACCTCCTCATCTATAAAGCCATTCAGAAATGTGGTCTTCACATCCATCTAATGAATGCTCCAACTCATCTCTGCCGCTATGGCAATAATGCCCTTGATCGAGGAGTATCTTGCAACTGATGCGAATGTCTCATGATAATCGATTCCCTCTATCTGAGAGAAGCTTCACGCCACAAAATGGGCCTTGTGTTTCTCCATGCTACCATCTGCAACATATTTGGTATTCTACAACCACTTGGAAGTCACAATTGACTTCCCCACTGGCCTCAGAACCACCTCCCAAACATCATTGTGCACAATGGAGTCATACTCCTCTACCATGGCCTCTCTCCAGACCTGTTGGTCCACTGCTTGCGCAAATGTTTGTGGCTTAGTATCTTATGTTATAATCATCACTAGTGCCATATATGCTCCAAATCTGACTGGATGTCTACTCTCTCTAATTTGGCTCTTGGGCTCACCTACGTTCTCTTTGGCCTCCTTCAGGGTCTCCTGAAACCATCTAAGTCTCCTCTTCCATGAAGTGGTCAATGGAGAAGTAAGGTCTCTCAACCCAAGAGTGATTGCCTCAAAACTAGTCTCAACACTCTGAGAACCTGGAGCCTCTGCCCCCTCTAACTGAACACCCTTTGAATGTGACCATGAAGCTGTGCATGGTGACCCTATCACCCCTGATATTGGCGTACTGGAAACCTAAGGTTGTGCTCCCTCTGAGGCATCAATCAATGCCTCTGCATCATCCTTAACACTGACTCTTGACTCAAGAGATCTCTGAAAAGCCATATCTTCCTCAAATCTGACATCTCTGCTCACCACCACTCTCCTAAGTGTTGGAATGTAGATACGATAGGCTTTGGACACCTATGAGTATTCAACTGGAATCCCCTGCTGGGTTGTGGGGTCCAGCTTTGTCCTCCTCTCTGAGGGGACATGAGAATAGGTCAAGCACCCAAAGATCCTAATGTGCTCAACATCGGGCCTCCTACCAGTGAAGGCCTCCTCAATAGTCATCTTCCGCAATATCCTATGGGGGCTCCTGTTCTACAGGTAAACTGCAGTAGCACTCGCCTTTGCCCATAAGTACAAAGAAAAACTTTGATCGTGCAACATGGATCTCGCTGCACCGGTAATAGCTCGGTTCTTCCTCTCGGTAACCCCATTCTACTGGGGGTTGTATGATACAATCATCTATCTTCTAATGCCATGTTGGGCACAGAAGTCTACAAACTGTCTCAAGGAATACTCTCCCTCATTATCCGACCGCAAGACTTTGATCCTCTTTCCAGATTGGTTCTCCACAAGCGCTCTAAACTCTTGGAACTGTTTGAAGACCTCACTCTTGGTCTTTAGGAAATAGATCCAAGTCTTCCTTGAGTAGTCATCAATGAATGTGAGATAGTACTCACAACCACTCAAGGATTTCTGATTCATGGGCTCACGCACATCCGTGTGTACTAAATTCAGTATCCCAGTGGACCTGGTGTCATTGCTGGGGAACGAGGCCTTGGAAAAATTACCAAGCGCACACCCTTTGCAAACATCTTGATGCTTTGTACTGATCTGTGGCACTTCGATCACAACCTCTCTTAGTCCTCCAAGAGCTCCATGATGTAGATGGGCCATCCTACGATGCCATAACTCACATGTATGTTTGTTGTTGTCGTTGCTCACTGCCAATGCATGAAGAGGTTGAAGAAGCAATCTGAACAATTTCCCATCCATCACTACAATCACTTGTCCTAAGGCAAGCGAGGACCCCTTAGGGTGAATGAATACCTCAGTCCTCCTGAATGTCACCTCAAGACCTCTATCCTGGAGGGTAGAAACTGCAATCAAATTCTTCTTCAGCCCAGGGACATAGAGAACGTCCATGAACGATATAGATGGCATGTCATCTCTTCGAAAGGTAACAATGTCAATCCCAACAACTCTACCCAAGGAGTCATCTCCAAGAGCAATCTCCATCCTGACCTCTGTCTCTGAGATCAGTCAAATGCTCTCTGACTCCAGTCATATGGCTTGAAGCCCCACTATCAATATACCAGATACTAGGTGTCGTCTCAAATGAAGTGCAACATATGAGGAAAGCACACTCTCTCTTGAATTGAGTATGAAACTTTGCCTCCTCTGTTGTGGTTGCGGTACCACCTGTCTTCTTCTTCATGTTGGGACATTGTTTAATATAGTGCCCCAACTTCTTACAAACAAAGCACTTAACTTTGCTCATATCTTTCTTCTGACCATTGTTGCTCTCTCCTCCACCTCCCTGTGGGGGGCCCCCAAACTTGGAACCCTGCCGACCTCCACGGTTGACCTTCTTCCCCGTTGTCCAAAGAGCAAGATTCTCATCACCATAACCTAATTGTTGTTGTTGTTGTTGTTGTCCAGAGACCTCTGCTACAAGTCTAGTCTCCACTTGGATGAAGTCATCGCACATCATCTCCCATGTAGGCATGACCTCCTTAGCAACAATGCCACGAACGAATGGACCCCATGGTTTGGTAAAGTTGTTCATAGCTGTCATCACCATAGATTTGGGGTCCACCACCTCTTCGATGGCTCCAAGCTCGTCTCTGATCTGGGTGTAGCGACCAAGGAATGAAGTCACCGACTCATTCTTGAGCATGTGAATACCCCTGAGTTGGTCATGAATAACCATCTTCCAGTTCTCATTAGAGCTTTGGTAAAGCTTACATAAAGATGCCCACATCTCATATGCATAAGCTTTCCCGGTTAAGTGGGGAATGATATGATCCTGCACTGCATCACAAATGGTCCTCTTTGCCTTGTTGTTCCTCTTCCTAAACTCTGTGAACAAGACGTGGGTAGTAGCAGGAATAACTAGAACAGACGCCTCAACTATGTCACATAGTTTGAGGTCCTCTAAAACAAAGACTATCCTCGCCTTCCAAGGCAACCAATTGCTAGCCCCAGCTAGCCTATCCTCCACACGCATCTGAGATGTTAACATGTCTGCCAAACTGCACTCCAACTGATGCTCAAACTGCAAAAGAACGCTGCCTCACTCCTGTCAGCACAGGTGTGAAAAGAGGTAAGCGAACTCTGACCTCACTCCTAGCAATATAGGTGTGAAAAGAGGTAGTGTCAAATCAACTTTACTCCTACCTTGTAGGTGTGAAAAGAGACTGACGAAAACTGTCCACAACTGCTCTACAATCCTCTACAAAAATTCTGCCTACAAGCTGCCACTAACACTGTCAATGGATGTCCACAAAATCTGCCAAAAAGATGTATATAACTGCCCACTCATATGTTTTCCAAACAACTCAAAAATTAGCCACCTCGACTTTGATACCATGAAGATTTTCCAGGTCCTGTCAAAGTGCCAACTAGGTCTGTCTTTGACCTCAAGTTGGCTCTAGGCTTTAATTGTCAATGAAGGTTTTGTTGTTGTTTTAGGACAACCAATAGTTCAAGAACTTCTTGCTAATTTGTTACGGTTACAATTTTAGGTGCTCTAGCATGTAGTTTTAGTCACCAAGAGTTAGCACATGCATACTAAAATAAATGTAACACACCTATAGATCTTTATAGCTGAAAATACAGTAGTTTTACACTCTAACACACATAAAATTTAACACAGGTATTTTTGGTCAACATGACCCTAGATAAAAATCTCCCAGGGAAAACCAGTTTGGATTATATGTCTATATATGAGGATAATATATGGTGGAATACAACAAGTACAAAATATAGATGAACCTGATACAATAGCAGCTTGATCCAAGCTGAAATACAAGTCCAAATGAAGCAAGAGTGCCCTAGGATGGTGTGCCCCCCAGAAATGTTGCCAAGACCACTGAAATGGAGTCAGATGCCAACTGGAAGATCTGAACAAGAAACCCTTCCACAGTACTTTGATACTGAAGTGTAGCCTCCCTTTGAAACAAATCTCATTGTAATCTGAACTCTCTAAGACCTCCCCACTGATGATGTGCCCTCCTTCTCAAGTGCACTCTCCTCAGAATTGGAAGCTCATCAATAAATAAACGAGGCCCTAAGCCTGATGGCTATGTCCATAGAAGGAAGCGCCCAAGCTAGCCTCATGCAATGCTTGAAACCTCATCTCTATGCTCTCTCTCAAACTCTCCAAGTGAACAAATGAAGGAATGAGCTCTCCTTCCTCCTTTGCGCCCCTCTTGAACCTCCATAAGGAAACCTAAATGATCAATGGCTGAGATCATCCCATCTCAAGTCTAATGAAAGGTTGAGATCTCTCCAAAAGAATCTCACTCAAAAACTCACTTGGGTTAAGTTCCCTAAGTTCACTTTATGTCTCCTAATTCACCCACAAAGTGAATTAATAGTCATTTTAGGCATAAATGACCAAATTGTTGATTAAGGTTGGTTGTCATTGATGTCAACCCTTGAAGAAAGCCCCGTAGCACAAAGGTTTAGGTAATGGACCCAAGATTGTTTGATGTAAATATGACTCATTATTGTTTTGTCATGGTTGATAAGAAGTAAATATGGATGAATTCCAAAGTGGTCCCCTTATGGTGAAAGCTCTCATGGGAAGACGCTTTGCGGAGTAAGAGAACCCATGCTTAATTGTGGAATAATGAGATGAAGGATAATGAATTTGTCAGGGAAACTATCCTAGATGGATAGTGCTTGTCATGCCATTTCTGGTGGTATGTGGAACGTCACATAACTCCTCACGGTTAGAGAGTTATGACCATGTGAAGTTGGAGAACCCAGGTTTGGATAATGGACCCAAGTTTGTTTGATGGATAATGGTATGATTTTTGTTATATTTGAAGGTAATACTATTCTAGATGGATAGTACATGTCATTCCATTTCCGGTGGTATGTGAAATGTCACATAACTCCTCACGGTTTGAGAGTTATGGCCTTACGAAGTTGGAGGACCCTCATATGTCATCTAGAAGCCCCAAAAGGTCAAAGTAGTCAAAGTGGTTTAAGAGATTTTAAAAGGTAAATAATAAAGTGAAATGATGAGTGTATTATAATTCAAAGTGAATACAAAATAAA
>JASDQU011178284.1:36397-47192 GCA_032191745.1 Picea mariana
GTGGACAAAGTGACCTAGAAGATGTTTTTAAGGAAGCTACTTGGAGAGTATAAATAAGAGGCAAGGCTCTCTCATTTTAATTACAGTTGAGCATATTGAATATCTATAGGTGTTTGAGGTAACCAAATTATATCTAAGCCGAATTTTTGAGGGAAGGTGTGTTGAAATAATGTAACTGCAAAGTGTATTATTATTATTATTGATATATTATTCATAGGATCAATCCCCATTGTGGATTGATCATGCCGGTTATTGTAATAGGACCAAATCTCCTTTTGTGGATTGGTCAAAAGACAATTGTAATAGGCAGAATAAGAAGTCGACCCCAGCAGTTATTAATGAGACCCAGAGATATAATAAAGGTGGGTTTACCCACCCAGAGTGAGAAGTCAGTCCTGCCAGTGAAACCCCTTCACACGTGCTAGACTCATATAAATAAAGAGGTTAGCGCCTCACTTTGACACACAACTCACTTGCTCATTCTAAGAGGCAAGTTTCGATTTACCAGTTGGAGGAAGGAGAGAGAAGAGTGGCACATCTTTTGGAGAGGACTTTCTGTAATGGTTTGAGTTATCTCTTGGCATTGTATTGGCAATTTATAATAAGGAAGTTTTGCTGGGTTTTCTTACCCTAGAAGGTTTCCCAGGATAAATGCTGTGTCTCTTATGTTGGTGTATTTCTTAGTGATCTTGTTCTTATGTTGTTGTTATCTATTGAAATGTAAAGAACTATAATAATGGCATAAACATTAACATGGTATCAGAGCCAACCTGAAGGAAGCATCTTTCGCAAGAGAAAAACGTCACTGTTGTCGTACTTGTAAATTAGGGTTTTTCAAAAATTTCGATTTTCAGATCCAAAACCATCTAGAAAATTGCGCCCTCCCCTAAGGATCAATTTGGCATCATCATCACACCTCTTCAGTGGTTGGATCTCCCGGAGAGTGAAACCCTAGTTTCACAAAAGTACCATAAAACCATAGTACCAGAAGTACTAGAGTACCAGAGGTACCAAAAAACCAGAAGCACCAGTCTAGAAATCTGCAAGTCAATTTTGAGGGGGTAAAAGTTGGAATTTCAGAAATCTGACTGCACCAGCTAACTCGCCTCAGCCAAGCGCACCTTTTGGTAAGGTCAAAATTTGATTTTGAGCATTTTAATTTTTCGGTCATTTTTCATAGCCCCAGGTACAAAATGTCTGCAAGCACGAAGCTTGCTGATAAGCTGGAAGGCATAGACAACTTCTGTGCCTGGAAGTACAAGATCGACCTGATCCTTCCAGAGAATGACCTAGCAAGATTCATCAAAGGAGAAGTGTCGGAACCCGAAGATGCTATAGAGAAAGCGAAGCATCAGAAGGACTCAATCATGGCTCAAAGAATCATTGCAGATTCAATCAAAGACCACCTGATCCCTTATGTGTCATCCAAGAACACTCCGAAAGAGATGTTTGATTCTCTAAGCAAATTATACGAAGGAAAGAACATCAACCTGAAGATGAATCTAAGATCTCAATTGAAGAATATGAGAATGCAAAAAGGAGAAACGATCTAAGAATATTTCTCCAGAATCTCAGAGTTCAAAGAACAGTTAAAAGCGATTGGAGACACCATAGACGAAGAGGAAATCATAATGACGACCCTAAATGGTCTCACAAGACCTTGGGATGCATTCATCCAAACAATATGTGCCAGATCAGAGAAGTTGCAGTTTGATAGTCTATGGGAAGAATGAATCCAAGAAGAAACAAGGGTAGCTAACCGTGAAGCTCTACTAGCGAGAGATGATGATCAAGCCCTAGCTACTCACACCAAAAGAGGAAGGAAGAAACCATATTTCCAAAAGGAGACTCATAGAGAGCCTCAACCGTCGAACAAATTCAATAATAAAGAATTTTATCCAAGGAGATTTCAGAATAAAGGACAACGTAAGGAAAGAGACTAGTCATCTATAAAATGCTATCATTGTGATAAGATGGGACACAAGGCGAATTCTTGTCTAGTCAGACGTGAAGAATACAAGAGGAAACATAAGAGGCACCATGCCCACATAGTCGAAGATGAAGAGCCACCTACAAAGATGATAAGGGAACAGATCAAAGACCATGTCTTGATCTCGGCCCTCTCAGGATCGGTAACACCTGGAGAGGACACATGGTTCATTGATAGTGGTGCATCAAAGCACATGACGGGTAAGAGAAGTACTCTCTCTTGTATTTCAGAAAAGAAGTTTTCTCAGAAAGTGACACTTGGAAATGATTACCAATATCCCATTAAGGGAATGGAAGAATCAAACCACAAGCTAGATTCAGAAAACACAATAAAGATGAAGGGCCTACTCTATGTACCAGGCTTGAAGAAGAACTTATTCTCCATTTCAACTTTAGACAAGAAAGGCTATAGAGTTGTCTTCATAGATGGAGAAGTTCTTATGTGGGCTAGAGGAGAAACCATAAATGAAGCAATCATCATTGGAAATGAAGAAAACGGTTTATATAAGCTAAATAATCACTCAGAGACTGCCATGACCCATGCCATTGAAAACTCATGTGAACTTTGACACAAAAGATTAGCTCACATCAACTACGAGATGCTACCATACATATGCAAAGATGTCATAGGTTTACCAGAACTCAAGGTTGATCAGGAAGGCATATGCAATGGATGTGCGGAAGGGAAGAATATCAAGAACCCTTTTCCAAAGAGGGACAACAAAGCAGGAGTCCTAGAACTCATTCATTCAGACGTGTGTGGCCCAATGCCGTCATCCTCCATTAGTGGGTATGTGTACTATGTATCATTCATTGATGATTATTCTCGTAAGACCTGGATATATTTTTTGAAATCTAAAGATGAAGTATTCAGCAAGTTCAAGGAATTCAAAGCCTTGATAGAGAATCTTTCTGAAAGGAAGATTAAGATATCCAAGTCAGANTGATAGAGAATCTTTCTAAAAGGAAGATTAAGATATTCAAGTCAGATAACAGAGGATAATACACCTCAAAAGAGTTTGTGAACTTCTGCAGAGATGTTGGAATCAAGAGGGAACTCACTACTCCCTATGATCCTCAACAGAACGGTGTAGCTGAAAGGAAGAGCATAACGATTATGGAAGTTGTGAAGACCATGATCCATAATCAAGATCTTCCTATGTGCTTATAGGCAGAAGCAACAATGGAATCTGTCTATGTGCAGAACCGATTATCCCATAGTGCACTTGGGTTCAAGACCCCTGAAGAGATGTTATCGGAAAGAAGCCAGAGGTAAGCCATCTCAAAATATTTGGTTGTCCAGTCTTTATTCATATACCGAAAGAGAAGAAAAACAAGCTGGAACCCTCAGGAAAGAAGGGAATATTTGTGGGATACTGTGAGGTCTCCAAGGCCTTCAAAATTTATATACCAGGTCACCGCCACATTGAGATCAGCAGGGACGTGACCTTTGATGAAGATGCAGCGCTCAAGAAGTCAAGAAGATGCCACCTTTAAGAAGTATGTGAAGAGGAACCCTTAATCCCCATAACTACTATGAGGGAGGTTCCCAGACCAAAGAGTAAAGACGTGGTATCCTCCAAATGGCTCTTCAAAATAAAACATGCTGCTGATGGAAGTATTGAGAAATATAAAGAAAGATTTGTCGCTCGTGGCTTTTCCCAGAAAGAAGGCATTGACTATGAAAAGACATTTGCTCCTGTGGCCAGATACACTTCGATTGGAACCATCATAGCTCTTGCAGCTAAGATGAAGTGAAAGCTACACTAGATGGACATGAAGACAACTTTTCTAAATGGTGTTATCGAAGAGGAAGTGTATATAGAGCAACCCCAAGGATTTGAGGTTGAAGACATGAAGTCTTATGTCTGCAGATTGAAGAAAGCCTTATACGGATTGAAGCAAGCTCTTAGAGCTTGGTATGGATGTATAGACAGTTTCTTGACAAGCTTGGGCTTTACCAAGAGTAAAGCTGATTCTAATCTCTACTTCAAAATTATGAATGATGAGCTAGTAATATTATTGTTGTATATGGATGACTTATTCTTAACTGGAGAAGAAAATCTCATCACCGAATGTAAGAAAAGACTCGCTTCAGAATTTGAGATGAAAGACCTCGACCTAATGCACTATTTCCTAAGTCTTGAGGTATGGCAGAGTCCAGAGAGGATCTTCCTTAACCAAGGGAAGTACACAGTCGAAATCCTGAAGAGATTCAACATGTTGGAATGCAAGCCCAGGAATACACCCATGGAAGCGAAGCTGAAGTTGCTAGTCAATACTTCGTCAGACTTGATTGATGCCACACTGTACAAACATATTATTGGATTGCTGATGTACCTGATGAACACCAGACCAAACATCTATTTTTCCATGAACACCTTGAGTCAGTTTCTGGTAGAACCCAAAGATGTTCACCTAGTGGCTGCAAAACACGTGATGAGGTACCTTAAGGGTACATTAGATTGTGGTCTCAGTTATGACGAAGATCATGATTTCACATTGAGTGGATACACTGATTCAGATTGGGCAGGAAGCGTTGTTGACAGAAAAAGAACTTCCGGATGTTGTTTCAGTTTGAGAGCAGACATGATCTCGTCGCAGAGTAGGAAGCAATCTAGTATTTCTCTCAGCACAACGGAAGTAGAGTACATTGCCGCATGTTCTGCTAGCTGCAAAGCTATATGGCTTCCAAAGTTGCTGACCGGTCTATTTGACCTAGAGATGAAAGAAACCACGATCCTATGTGACAACCAAAGCTGCATAAAGATGACAGAGAATCCTGTATTCCATGACAGGTCGAAGCACATAGAGATTCGCTATCATTACATCCGTGACATGGTGCAGAGAGGAGCTTTAAAGCTCCAGTACATTAGCACGGATGAACAGGTTGCTGACGTGTTGACCAAACCTCTATCTCGTGTGAAGTTTGAATACTTCCGAGATAAGCTTGGCATAGTTCGAAAGGACCTTCCCTGAAGGGGGAGTAACTGTGTTCATTGCTTCTGACCTCCCTGTTAGATGTAAAGCAAGATGATTCCTTGCTTCTGACCTCGTTGTTAAATGTAAAGAAAGATGATGCGTGTGTTCCTTGCTTCTAACCTCACTGTTAGACGTAAAGCAAGATGATTCCTTGCTTCTGACCTCGCTGTTAGACGTAAAGCAAGATGATGTGTGTGTTCCTTACTTCTGACCTCGCTGTTAGACGTAAAGCAAGATGATTCCTTGCTTCTGACCTAGTTGTTAGACGATGTGTTCCTTGCTTCTGACCTAGTTGTTAGACGTAAAACAAGATGATGTGTTCCTTGCTTCTGACCTAGTTGTTAGACGTAAAGAAAGATGATGTGCTCCTTGCTTCTGACCTAGTTATTAGATGTAAAGCAAGATGATGAGATATGACTAGCACTGAGCTTCCAGATTAACAGTTGTGACATAGAGCCAGTCTAGTACTGTGATGGGCCAGCCTCGTGCTGTGATGATGTATCATTTTTATACTGATACATATTGATGTAGATGATGATGGCATTCCTTGAGAATGACGATGCTTCCGATGACTTGGAGATATGCCAGCCAATGTTCCAAGATGATATTGACGATATTGTCCTCCTGATGCCACTGGTGATACATACCTCTCTCGCCTGATGTTATTGAAGAATACCCTTCTTGTTAAGGGGGAGTGTTGAAATAATGTAACTGCAAAGTGTATTCTTATTATTATTGATATATTATTCATAGGATCAATCCTCATTGTGGATTGATCATGTCGGTTATTGTAATAGGACCAAATCCCTTTTTGTGGATTGGTCAAAAGACAATTGTAATAGGCAAAATAAGAAGTCGACCCCAACAGTTATTAATGAGACCCAAAAATATAATAAAGGTGGGTTTACCCACCCATAGTGAGAAGTCGGCCTTGCCAGTGAAACCCCTTCACACGTGCTAGACTCATATAAGTAAAGAGGCCAGCGCCTCACTTTGACACACAACTCACTTGCTTATTCTAAGAGGCAAGTTTCGATTTACCAGTTGGAGGAGAGAGAGAGAAGAGTGGCACATCTTTTGGAGAGGACTTTCTGTATTGGTTTGAGTTATCTCTTGGCATTGTATTGACAATCTATAATAAGGAAATTTTGCTCGGTTTTCTTCCCCTAGAAGGTTTCCCAAGATAAATGTTGTCTCTTGTGTTGGTGTATTTCTCAGTGATCTTGTTCTTATGTTGTTGTTATCTATTGAAATGCAAAGAACTATAATAATGGCATAAACATTAACAAGGTGAAGAAAAGAAGACCAGAATTCAATGAAGGATAAATTCTTTTGATGGTGCTTTCTAAGGTATGTTATTTATAGGTCATCTCACCATTTTCACTATAACTTTTTTTTATATAATAATTAAGACCGTGAAATTGCTATGCCATTGAGAAAACATATCCAAGTATCTGTGGTAAAAAATTCAACTTGTCAGTCATTGTATTTTGGGAGTTACACTCCGTGGAAAATAGGGTTTTTGGCTAGTCCTGAAACTAGTCTAAAATAGGTGTTTCTGGTAAAAACATCATAACTTATTCATAACAGATCAAAATTCAATAAGACCAAATGTTTTAGTTAGAGTACAGTCTTTATTATGTTGTGTAACAATTTCAGACCGGTTCAATAAATATTTCGTGCGGGGCATGCCCTACAAGGTCGCTCTCTAGAATAAGCTAGAATTCAACAAGGTATGTCATTTTTGTTATAACTTCTTTTCTGAGAGGTTCCAAGTAGTAACCCCTGGAGGAATTGTATAAAACACACTGAAGAACATTGTGTATCAATTTCAGAGTTTTATTCAATACAAGTACAAAGTTATGATTATTTCAAGTTAGGGTTGTTGACTAATCCAAAACTAGTCATGTGAGACTAAAGAAAAGTTTGATGAAAATGTTAGTCTTTTGTTGTTAAATTTAAGGAAGGTTTGAAGGTATTTGATAATATAGACCAGGTCTATTACAGAGTTACAAATCATATTTGGATGACGAAATTGATGAGGCTTTTGGTTAAGGTACATGTTGGGTACATGGTTGAGACAAGTAGTTGATGAGTTGACACATACATGAGGTGTATAGTTGATGATGTTGGTACACATTGATGAGTCATAGTTGATGAGTAGTTGACACATGATTGGTACATACTTGGTACATACTTGGTACATGGTTGGATGCACTTGTTTATGGTACAAGTTGATTACAGGTTGTTTGGTACAGGTTGGTGCATGGTTGATCCACTTGTTCATGGTACAGGTTGATTATAGTTTGATGAATGATTGATGCATGGTTCAGGTTTATTGGTACAGATTTTCATCGGCATATCTCATAGTGATAGTGTGACAATGGTTCCATCATTCTACTTCTACTTCAGGGCGATTGGACGGGGCAAGGACATGTGGTTTCAGTCACCTTCCGATTGTAGCCAGAGAAAACAGGGGGTTGTAGCTTCTTTCTGGTTGTAGACAAAGAATTGGGGAGTTGGAGCTTCCCTCGGGTTGTAGCCTGAGAAACTAGGGGGGTTGGAGACTCCTTCTAGTTGCAGCTGGAAAACAAAGGAAGTTGGTGCTTCCAATTAATGTAATTCTTCAAGACATATAAGAAAAAACATTTTGTAGTTTTATCTTGATTTGGGTTTCCACGTAAAACACTGATGCACTGTGTATGTGTGTGATTGTTCATTTCTTATTTTTCATTATTGGATAATAATTTTACATTGATATAACACTTGGATTATTTGAAAAAAAAGGATTATAATTACGCTATTACTGATTCACCCCCCCTCTCAATAATCCAACAATTGGTATCAAAGTAGGTTCCTTGAGAAACCAGTTTAACCACTGAAAGGTAGATCATGGAGAATACCAACTTGTATAAAAATGGAATACCACATTTTGATGGACATAAGTATGTTTTTTGGAGCATAAGGATGAAGACATATATACAGGCACAGGGATTTCAAGTTTGACAATCAATTGTAGATGGATACACAGCACCAACAGTTCCACCAACAAATTAAAAAACAGTAAAACTCGGTGAGAATAATTCCAAAGCCACAAATGCACTTTTGAATGGTCTCAGTAATACGGTATTCACCAAAGTTGTGCATTGTAAATCCGCTAAAGAGATTTGGGACAAGCTTCGAAATATTTATGAAGGAGATACAAAAGTCAAAGTAGCAAAGCTTCAAACTTACAGAGGTCAGTTCGAACAACTAAAAATGAAGGAAGATGAAGATATTGTAGCCTACTTACGAGTCAATGAAACAGTGAATGCAATCATAGGATTGGAAGAAGAAATCAAAGAATCTATAATTGTTCAAAAGGTACTAGGATCTCTTCATATGAGATTCAACCCTAAGATATCAACATTAGAAGAAATATCAGATCTAGAATCAATAAGCATAGACGAACTGCATGGAATCTTCACAGCATATGAAATGAGAACTGAATAGGAAAATTCAAATGTAAAAGAAGTAGCCTTCAAAGTATCCAAAAGAACAAAGCAAAAGAAAAAGGAACAAGAAGAATATAGCAACAACAGTGACGTCTCGTAAGATGATGAAGAAGTGGCTAACTTCATCAAAAGACTGAACAAGGGAATCAACGGTAGGTTTTGTATTTCTTTTGCCTTTATATGTTTGTTTGTCTTTTGAGTAACCTTCATCATTTCTCTTTTTTTTATGAGGACATTTGTTAACAAAATGACCTATACCATCACAATTTGTTTTAATTGTGATGGTATAGGTCATTTTGTTAACAAATGTCCTCATAAAAAAAAGAGAAATGATGAAGGTTACTCAAAAGGAAAACAAACATATAAAGACAAGAAATACAAATAAATTTTTCAAGAAAAGCTTATGCACCAAAGAAGACATCTCATCATCAGATGAAGATGAAGTCAGTGACAGTGAGACATGAAGAGTTCTATTCATGGCAGTAGAAGGCTCTGATGAAGAAGACTACGAAGAAGAATATGAAGAGGCTAAAGAAGAATATGAAGAAGTCGAAGAAGAAATTGAAGAGCCAGAAGTTGACTTTTGAGAAGAATTAATGTGTGTCATAGAAGTTATCAGAAGAGAAAAGAAGAAAAACAAGAAACTATAAGCAGAACTAGATAAGAAAGAAGACACTCAAGAACTAGAACAAATGATAACAAAATTGAAGGTTCAAATAGAAGAAGATAAAAGAATTGAATAAGCACTTAAAGAACAAATAAAAGAAAATGACAAGATCATTGGAAACTTGGAAGCAGAGATTGTCACACTAAGAAAGGATATTCAAAAGAAAAATATGTAGAATGGCTCAAAAGTTTTGGATGACATTATCAACAGTCAAAAATCTCATTTTGACAAGATCGGACTTGGATATAATCAAACAAAAAATGGATCAAGCTCCAAAACAAAAGAGAAAGAAACATATCCAAAAAGCTATGCAGAAACAATCAAAGGGGATAAGAAGATATACAAGGAAGATTACAGGGACACTCCTCCACCGAGAAGATTGAGATTTCAGAATCAACAATAGACAGATAGGCCTCAAGAAGAAGAAGGATTCATAAGAGCATCTCTTTTCAGAAGATCTTTAACTCCTAGGTATCAAACTATATTTTTTGGTTTATGTTATGCATGTAATAATTTTGGACATAAAGCTGCGAATTGCAGAGCTAACAAGAGTAAGAACACCAACTTTGAGAGTTATAAACAAAGGGGTTATTCAAGAAAGCCTAGTGAAACACAAAGAATAAGTTACAACAAGTTTGAATCTTTGAGCAATGAAGTGGAATGTTACAAATGTAACAAT
The DNA here is from genome assembly GCA_032191745.1 of Picea mariana. Taxonomy (NCBI): domain Eukaryota; kingdom Viridiplantae; phylum Streptophyta; class Pinopsida; order Pinales; family Pinaceae; genus Picea; species Picea mariana. The sequence goes on from JASDQU011178284.1 coordinate 46,209, forward strand.
TTTGGACACGTGGCCAAAGAGTGTAGAATGACAATCCCTCCTAAAGAACCTCAACAGAATAACAATGGTCACAAACATGAACCAAAGAAAAGGACATGGATAAGAAAGCAAGATCAATATAGCAATGAAGAATGCAAACTCGTTCTACAAGCTAAGCATAGGAAATGTGGTTGGTATGTTGACAATGGGTGTTCAAAACACATGATAGGTGATAGAGACAAGTTTCTTACATTACGAAAGGAAATAGATGGATCAGTCTCCTTCGGAAATGATGATTCAACTAAAATCATTGGAAAATGCACAGTCCGAATTGGGAACAAGAATGAAAAGACAGAAAATGTTCTACTAGTAGAAGATATTAAGCATAATCTTCTAAGTGTGAGTCAAATGTGTGACCAAGGTCATAAAATGACTTTCGATTCACAAAAGTGTGAGATAAGAAAATAAGGTTCAGGGAGATTGATTGCTACAGCTGCAAGGACTTTAGGCAACATATATGTGTTAAGTGAAATTGAAAATGAAAAGTGTTGTCTAGGAAATGAAGATGAAAGTTGGCTATGACACAGAAAAATGAGTCACATGCATTTTGATAACCTTGTCAAAGTCAGCAAAAGAGAAGCAGTCAGATAAATACCCCAGATCACGAAACCAACCAGCACTTTATGCAAGCATTGTCAACAAGGAAAACAAACAAAGACCAGGTTCAAATGAAAGGAATATTCAACGATAAGACCACTGGAAATTGTGCATACTGATCTAGTTGGACCTGTTATCCCCGATATCTAGGGATAACTAGGAGATCATGTCTCGAGGCCCACATGGTCCTAGACATGGAGTACCGAGAGAAGGAGCGACCTGAGCATGGTCCTGGAGGACCCATCTTCTTCTTCTCAGCCAGACTTGTCCTGCCAGCAATACCAGCCTCCATCACTACCGGCTTGGGCTTGCATCAGAAAAGGCTCTTGCTCCATGAGGTAATTGGTC
>JASDQU011178285.1:0-17272 GCA_032191745.1 Picea mariana
TAGGAGGATGCCCCTTCGAAGAGGCAAGTGAACAGGAGAGGATCCCTTCCATAATAGGATCCATTGTATGGTGTTGCCCTACCTCAAGGGTTTGGTAATAATAAAGTGTGGTTTCTTCTATCTTGTTTTTGGATCTATTGTGTATTCAGTAATTGTGTTTATTATATCTTCAGATCTGGTATTGGTTCTTAACATTCACCCCCCCTCTTAGTTGTTTTAGTAATTTCAACAAAAACAACAAAAGCTTGATGGTCAACTGCAAGATAATTTAATTATGCTCCTTTAAAAGAAGACATCATAAATGAGATGGGAATTTCATTATTATGATTAATTTTTTGGGTGAGTACTGTAGCATATGATCTATCTGATGCAAATGTGTAAAGCATAAAGTCTTTAGTAAAATCAAGACTCATCAAGGATAGAGCTTCTGTTATAGCTTGTCTAATGGAATTAAAGGCCTAGTTTTCCTATGATCCCCATTTAAAAACAACATCCTTTTTTATCATATTTTGCAAGGGTCTAACCATCTCAAAAAACTAGGCATAAAACGTCTGACAAAATTTATTTTACCAAGAAAAGATTGCATATATTTTTTGGGCGATGGAGGAGAAATATTGCTTATGACTTGTGTTTGTTCTGGATCTATCGTAATTCCATTTTTTTATACTATAAAACCAAGTAATTTTCCCTGATCAACAACAAAGATTTATTTCTTTGGGTTTAATGAAATTCCATATTTACGACAACGTTCTAATACACTCCTCGGGTGAGATAATGATATTTTTTATCTTTTGAGAAGATGGTAATATCATCTAGATAAACAACCACTGATTGATTTATAATCCCCTGAAAATTCATATCCATGGCCCTTTGGAAAGTGGCCCCAACATTAATTAGTCTAAAAGTCATTTTACGATAAGAATAAGTGCCCGAAGGGGTCCAAAATGTAGATTTAAGTTGATTTGATGGGGACATCAAGACATGGTTCTATCCTGATAAACCATTCAATAAGGATAGTCTTTCAGAGCCAGATACATGTTCTAAGATCTATTCCATAGGAGGAACGGGGTAATTATCCTTATCAGGGACTCATTTTAAGTTGTAGAAATCGACACAAAGTCGTATTTCCCCATTCTTCTTCTTTACCGGGACTAAGTTGGACACCCATTGGGTATGTCGAACAGGAAATATGATATTAGTTGTTAACAACTTATTCAATTCCTTTTTTACTATGGGCTCTAACTTTGGGTGCATCTTTCTTAGTTTATGTTGAAATGGTTGGGATTGAGGCTTCATGGGGATTACATGTTGTATTATGTTTGGATCAAATTTTTTTAAATCCTCGTAATTCCAAGTGAATACATATTTAAATTATTTGAAATTTTTAATAAATGCTAATTTTTCTTGTTGTTTACATCCTTTTCACAAATTAATTTTTTGAGGTTGATCATATGTCCCTAAGTGTATAGTTTCATATTACAATGAAGAACTATTCGTTTCACAATTAACTACTCCCTTAAATTTGTCATGTAAATTATAAAATGTTTCTAAACTAATGACAGATTTAGGGATAGAATTTACCATATCAAATGAACTTTCAGTCGATCGTGGATCAGATATTACCGCAAAATCATGGAGATTTTCATCATGAGTGTTTTCATCGATTACAATACCTTGGAAAGTGTCTTCCATATGCAGAAAATTTATGATCTGTTGATCATCGTCAAACACCCACCAATTGGTGATATTATCCAGAATTGATAGCCTAAATATTAATTCAATAGAAAAGGAATTAGGAGAGAAACTTTCTACAGGAAATAATTTTGATACTACATTTGCCAATAAATATGCTTCAGAATTATTAGATCTAGGAATATAAGTTAAATTATAGGCGATAAATATATTAATCAATTTCCATACCTCGGTCTGGTAGTTTTTTAGATGAACATATATACAGTGGATGGAATTTTTTACCTTCTTGACCACAATTTTAGAATCATTGAATACAACCAAACATCAGACATCAAGGTCAATGGATTTCTTGAGTACCTGCAAGAGAGCTTCATATTCTGTTGTATTATTAGTGCAATCGAATTATAATATACAAGAAATGAATGTCTTATTGCCTTTTGGATATATCAATAAATAATCGGCACCGGCTCCTTCGCATGATTTAGACCCATCAAAGTATAAAGGCCAAATTCCATCATTTTCATAACTATTTACAATATTCACAACATGATCTAGAGCCATTACTTGAGTGCAGATTGATATTTTAGATTGTTGTTCAGGGTCTGAAATAGTAGATATTTCAATAACAAAGTTGCCAAATAAGGTATTCATACCTTGATCTTCTAATGCATTCACATTTGGGACAAAAGGTTCGTTTGGATTGTTCATATCCGTGACTATATATTTCAGATAATGTTCCATGTTTACCCTAAGTTTGTTTGGTTGACCATTGAGAGGCAACCACAAGTGAGACCAATCTATAGAAAAATAACCATGAAGTTGTCTAGACCAATCCTTGCTAAGGAACATACCATACACTTCTAGAATATCTTCTACTACTATGTCAATTACGTGATGTACTTTCACATTGGATGATAACCTGATCAAAACATCCTTAAGTTCCCCAACCATAGTGACTTCAATTCTATCTAGATGAATGATTTTCATATCATATGGCTTAATTTTAGCATTGATTTTTTGACAAACCGACAAAGGCATCACATTTGATGAAGCTCCAGACTCCACCATGCAATTATGCACGTTTCTATTAAAGATTTCAAATGTCAATAGAAATAGTGTCACGTTAGACCTGTTTAATGGTGTGGGAGAAGGATTTGGGGGTTGTTGATTTTTATCTACTGTGTCTGGGGGTATTTTATCTATATTTGATACACTTTTATATGGAACATCCTTATTTTTATTGCTTCTTTCAAGTACACTTTTTTCTAAAACATCCGTCTTCTTGTTACTACTAATTTCAGTTGTGCCTTTGTCTAGAGAATCTTTCTTTTTATTGTTACAGTTTTCAACTATGCTTTGTAACATTCTTCATTGGATGTAAGGAAACTTAAGAAACTCTTAGATTGAAATATTTCCTTTTAAACTCTTGACGTCCTCAATAGGGTTGTATACTATATCAGAGAAAGAAAAACTCTTTGATGTTTTAGCCTATTTTGTCTGTTTTGATGTATTTTTGTTTGTATCAAGTGCATATTTGTTTTGATCTTTAGGATGTTTTTACTACAAGTATTATAAGGATGTTTATTATTATGTATTGTTTCAAAGTTGGCTTGAAACATGTTGTCTGAAAGCTGGAGGGGGTGAATATTCTTCATTAGGTGTTCCCGCATCCTCATTTTCTACATCATTTTGTTGTTCAGGCAGGACATCAGAAGTATTATCAGTTGCAGTTAATAATGAATGCATAGAGTGGTATAACCCTTCTAAACTCAAATCTTTAGCTGATGAGGTTGACCTATTGGGAGGATTTGGAAGTGGTCTTCTAAAAGTTGGTCGATAAATTCATTTACTAGAAGATCCTTCCTCTGTGGGTCTTTTCATATCTACAACTTGGTTGGATAACTTTTTAAAGGCTTTATGTAAACTTTCTATATCTATGTGTTCTTGATATTTCCTATTTGAAGGAGGTTTGGTAAGAATTTTTATCTTCTTCTTGGAAGAATAAGTTGATTTAGTTTTAGGATTTATGTTATCCTTCAAGTTAAGCATGCCCTTTTCAAAATATTCTAACAGTGTATTCTTTTTAGACCTTTTAATCCACATGGTTGTGGTATGATGTAAATCTTTAGCATAATAAGAAACAATAAGATTTTTTGGAGGAATAGAATCTGCAGGTATCTTGTTTTTCAGTGTAAGGAATCTTTGGTTAAAGTCTTTAACCTTTTCTTTGGGATTCATGTTCATATTGGATAACTCCATGACTAAGACTTCAGGCTATTTGTCATCTCCAAATTTTTCTAAGAAAAAGGTTTCAAATCTATCCCAAGACATAATAGTTTGAGGTTATTGTGTGAAGTACCATGTGGAGGCATTTCCTTCAAGGGTGTATGGAAACACCCTACATACATCATCTTCATGTTCTACATTTCTAATCCTAACAACCAACATAAATTTCTCTATATGATCTTTTGTTGACTGTTTAGAATCTAGATCAAACTTGGGTAACCATTTTTCAAGATGCTTAGGTAAAGGATGTTGGGGTCCCAGTATGGCCACAACATTTTGGTCAATCCAAGGCCTGGCGATATTATTATGATTATCCATCTGGGCTAAAGTCTATGAATTATTTGAAGTTTGATATTGTTCATAAGATGAATTGTCTTCGTTAGAGTATTCCCCTCTTGAAGGAGGTGGAGAAGGGCTGGGTGGTGAAGGAGGAAGTCTAGATCCCCTGACACCTAGAATGAGTTCTTTCTATGGATTAGTCAAGATATTGTGCAATGCATAATTTAGTGTACCAGTGGAAAGAGTATCTTCTTGTTGATTGGAAAAATCAAGAGGTCGATGTAATTATTCACCAAACTGTCTAAGTCTATCAAATGTGTATTGGTTTCTTATTATTGATTGTCGAGAATTTTGGATAATGTCTTGTATATCAATTCACTGAGGAAGAGGTGTTGTAGTTTTGACAAGAATAATGGGATGAGCTTCAGATGTAGTGGTTGTATCGGGTAAAACAATGGAGTTTGAGTGACTACGAGTTATAACGAGAAACTATTAGGAGATATATTTCGACCCACTCGTGCCATTAATATCTAGTTGGCCCTCCTTCTAGCACCATTTGTTGACGGGCATATGTGAATACACTGAAAAATGTGAGGGAAAGCCCAGTCCGAGGTTGTCTAAGTAACCTAAGCCTCTTGGGATGACTCACCCTGACGGGTTTAAGGGCTCTGTTGGCTGGTAAAGGGATATAATCGAAAATGTAAAACAAAGCAACCAACCTAATTATTTTCTATGTACATTCATGTTCTATATATATAAAGTTACAAATATATAGATTGAAATATTTGCGAGAAACCTTGGAAACTAATTTTATAAGAGAGAACCAAATCTCAGGAAAAATATAAAGAGATCTAATATTAATTACTAATCTACTTTTACTTGTGAAAAGAGAAGAAAAGAAAAGGATGAATGTAGATGATAATAATTTGGCTTATATAAACAAAGCATTAAGTTTAAAGGTGAATCTACATTCACAAATCAAATAACAAAAGAAGAAAAAGTATACTAACCTAGAACTAGCCAACATTTAAGAGAGAAAATTGTGGTTGTGCCATTTTGTGCCAAGCTGCTCCTCCAATATGTTTGTTAAGATAAATCTATAGTAGACAATTGTATAATTCTAAGACTATGAAAATGTCAAGTGAAAGTCACTTCACTTTGATTATACAAGTCTCATTGATGCTACAGAAAAAACAAGCTTTTTGTTATTAATATCAGGTGAAGACATAAATAACCATTTGCATTAAGAAATAATTTTTCATTGATTAAATAGATTTGTGCCAAATCAAATTATACGAATAAAATCAATACAGTTCGATATTGGCACCAAGATAATACAATTACCTTGAACTAATAATTTGGGATCATGGACTGTTAAAGATTGGAAAAATTAATAAACAGATGATAATAATGAACCATGCATTGATCAAACAGAGTAAAGCTAATTTAAATCAATTCATAATAAATTACTTCAAAGAATATAAACCATCATTAGAGATAATTATAATAAAAAATGAACTCTTTAACTTTCAAGACAAAATCCTTAGTTAAAGTATGATTCTAGATTCTTCAAAAAAGTATTCAGTAGTCCATCTCCCAAAGTTTCCACCATGTCTGATATCAAAACTATCGGAGTATTTAAACATCACAATGATCTACTTCTCATATCCACATGATAGAGGTAAATAGTCAAAAAATAGAGTATCTTTAAAACCAATTCCTAACTTGAGTTTATAATAGTAATGTATAAAACAACTCATAAAAGTTTGTTATAACAATTGTCAAAAATACATTATGCATTGTTTGAAATAGAAACTACTTTTAAACAAGAAATACTTTATGATCCTTGAATAAGACAGCAACACATAAGACATATTCCCATTCTTTTTTTTTAGTCCTAAAAGTAAAATTAAAATCCATTTAAAAATCTCATTAACTAATATAAGACAAGTTATAGAATCTTTGACTATGTAGCTAGTCTAAAAAACAATGTAACAACAATTGCTTAACTAACAAATCAAATACAAATAAAAAAACATAGATTTATTTACCAAATTTAAACATTGGAAAAAGAGGATTCTTGCATCTCTGGTCTCATAATGGCATTAATATTAGTTGAATTCTTAATGATAATACCTCCCAATTTTATGGGTTTCTTGTTTTCCCGAGAGGCATTTCATTCTATTTCATACCTATATTCCTGATTTTTTCTTTCAAGATCCCTGTTTTGATTTATAACCTAATTAAGGAACATTCTCAAGTAAGGGATGTATGTGTAATACCTATAGATCCATGCTAAACACTCATCACAACACACATGTTCCAGATTCAGAAGTAATTGTTGATGGTCTGAGTCTGGGGACTTTTCTTCTACCGAATTAGACTTTTAATCAACCCAGATACCTGCGAATCCCTCACAGTTTTGGAGGAATGGGGAAAAATTAGAAACAAAGTCATATCGTGGATGACTATCCTATGATGAGTCTAGACTTGTAGTTTCAAAAGAGTTTATATCTTCTATTATAATCATTTGAATAGGATCATTCCTCTATTTATGTTTGTTCCTTATCATCCTAGACATGATTCAACCATTTATTTTGTTTTTAAAATAAACTTCATAGACCTCCTGCAAATCCATAATTCATTTATCCTATTCTTTATGCTTCTCCTCGACCATTGGCTTCGCAGACTATGACTGATAATAAACATTTAATGATTGATTTCTCCAAAGACCAAGGACGATTTCTAAGGGTTTCTTGGGTACAAACTCTTGTCTTTTGGGTGCCAACCTAGCCATAGTAAAATCTTTTGTTTGGGAATAGGATAAAACAATAGAGTCATTTTGGATCAGGATCTCAATTAAAAAATCATGATATGAATTAGGAAAAGATTTGGGAGAGACACGCTCCTCAACACCCTACGTTAAATTGTTGATGGGGTCAAATTGAGGGGTTAAGAACTCATTTCTTATCAAAAAACCCTGCCAAGTGTCCCATGTTCTAAACAAATGGAATTCGACCAATATGCGAATTAGGCCATGGTGAAACAAAATGGTCTTTGGGTTAGGGTTCGTCCTTTGATAAAACTTGTTCATTTTTTGCAGGATTTTAAGGAAGTAAATGGGTAAGTTAAAACTAAATCCCTAAAACACCATTAACAATTGTATGTGGAAAAGGAACACTAAGTCGTAGCGCCCTTCACATGTGATAAATATCTTTATAATCAACAATAAACTATGCCAACATGTATTAAATAGCTCTAAAGGCATACCTTTTACATGGTATTGTGACCTTTTGGACATCAACAGAGATTAACATGGAATATTGGCTACCTTAAAAATTTTAAGCCATTTGTCGCCTTCCTAAGAAATACGTGTTTCTTTAGCTATGAATTCCTATGTGGCCTGTATCTAAATATCCCCAATTTTGGCTTTAGTTCCATCAAAATTCCTGGCAAATTCCTTGACAACTTCTAAATTAAAACCATTGAATGACTGGATAAACTCCAACCAACCAACCTGGGAAAGATTACCCGTAGTGTCGTCATGGGAAAACAAGGTTTGCGGGCCTGTAATGTCCCTTTCCAAATAGTCATCCAGAGAGGAGGATTAATGGTATAAACCGCCCTATTAGACTATAGACAGAGCCAAAAAATGGTTAAACAGGGTTACTAGAGGTCACTCCAGCCAAAGGTGTTATGTTCGGAAAGTGACATTGAGCTAAAAATGGTTAAAAGCACGTTTAAGTCATTATGAGCTAAAAATATAACAGATGAGATAAAATTAGAAGTCAACAATGAATTAGGGTTTCAACAATGAATTAGGGTTTAGGAAATCTATAAGAGAAGGGTCAGTGACCTAATTCATCATTATGCATATTATGACTTGTCATTGAGGAGAGAGGTGCATCTCATGAGAGATAGTTCAGTGGATTCTAGGAGGAAGACACCAGTTGGTTGATTTCGGTGTTGAGAGAGACACCCTAGTCACCGGGAATATCACACAGGTCTTCCATCATTCTTCAGCAGTAGTTACGCAGGGTCCAGCAGTAAGGGCACACTTATCCAGGGTGAGGGCGCAGCTCCTGAGGAGGTTTAGTGGATGGAATTGTTCCATCCAAGGAGAGTTCATAGATTCCCCTCCTACCCAGTTGAGAGGAAGGCAAGGCAACTATTTTGTCTGGTTCCTCATCATATTTCGATGGAGGATTTATCTGGGACACATTTTCTAGAATTGGAAGTGCGACACTTTTGGTGGACACATTTGGGGTTCACGAGTGAGCATCAGATTAGATTCATGGAAACCCTTTCGACCCATTTCCCAGTAGACCAAGGAGATAATTTTGAGATACATCTCAGCCAATTCTGACGGTGGAATCACTACGACACATTTTTCCAGTGAGAGATGGGTGCATTCCCCTAGGGGGATCCATTCGAGGTCCAGACCCACCAACAGAGGGGCCGGTCAGTTACCAAGACTGAGATCTAGAGCAGGGCACACCATTTTTGATAGTTTCCAGGCCATTCCGAGAGATATAGCTGCTAGGGAGAACTTTCCGGACTTCCAGTAGTTACCATGCAAACTGCCATAGTTCCAGCTCATCCATTGATATTGAAGTGCTCATCTATTATTGGGTATTATCATTTAGTTTTCTTATTGTATTATGGCTAAGATCCTTTTGTCTTTTGATCTAGTTGAGTGATTCATTTAATTCATCCACATTCATCATTTGTACTCCGTAGAGATATCATAATATAAACTTTGCAGTCCTTTATCTCATTTGTTATTTGTATGACCATTTATATGTTGTAAACAATTAATCCTACACACACATTAGCGGTGTTTCCTAGACTAACCAAGTTAGGAACATTACAATGGTATCAGAGCTTTAGTTCTTCCATCTTGTGACTAAATATAATGAGTGAAACAGAATACCTAGATGGCTGTGAGCACGTAGGTGACGAATATGTCACTTACAATAGGTGTAAGGAAAGAATGCTTAGGCCTGACTTTTCTCCTTTTCCTCCTAGCTCAGAGGAAGAGGAAGAGGCACACAGAGAAGTAGAGAGAAGTGAAGAGCATGAGGTTGAGAATGAGGCAAAGAGGATGCTAGGAGACAAATATGAGTGACTAGAGGGTAGTGGGAAGTCCCCCATGGAACCAGAGGTGGCCTTCATGTAGGTTATCATTGATATGTTAGCTAGTCAGTGGACCATGTCTCAGTCCTTGGCACAGGTGGTTGATATATTGGCTATAGTGGGAACCCCAGGAAGACAATCCCCACATGTAGCACAAGGGAACTCAGGAGCAAGAAGTAGACCCCAGTCACCCACTCGTACATACACCTCTACAAGTAGGATTACTAGACCCTTGTTTCCCATTTTCCAGAGGGCACTCATAGTAGTAGCACAAATATCGATAGTACAAAGGTCGTCCACTCATGCAGAGGACATTGCAGAGTATTGGAGGGAGTATGCAACATTGGTTCATGACTTCCATCAGGAAATGACCCTAGTTGTGTATTATGAACTTAGAGTCAGGAACCTCCCCAGAGAGCCATAGAGAGGAGGGTCATAACAACAACAGGGGCATAAAATTGATTTTATTCGAAAAGTTGGTAAACTCACCATACCTTCTTTCTACGGATCATCCAAATGAACCACCAGATCTTGGGTGCAAAATCTAGACACATACTACAAGCTCAATCAGATGACCGAGACAGAGGCCATTAGTTTCAAGATTTTACCATTGGAAGGTGAGGCACATGAGTGGTGGTATCATGGATTGGTGATATTGGGACACAGTCACATCACCTCCTATAGGGATTTCATAGAGAGACTCATGGATAGGTTTGATAGGAGGGATCCCGAGATCCACTTCAAGGATCTAGCCCAATTGAGACAAACTGGCACAGCATATGTGTTCATCATGGATTTTCAGTGGGTATCCATGGCAGTGAAATATATATCAGAGCCCTGGATGATCATGCTATTCACAGAGGGACTCACAGAGCCTTTGAGATGATGGGTGAAAGCACATAGGCCTCCCACCTTGTAGGATGTCATCCTTCGCACTCGATATTTGGCAAACTTAGTGCCAAAGACTAAAACCTTTTCCAAACCCTTCGTACCCTAGAAGGATCGAGACAAGAAGCCATTCCCAAGAGAATGGAAGGGCAAGGAGAATTTGGATGATGAGACTAGGCGAGAGATTATGAGGAAGAATCTTTGCTTCAACTGCAAATACCCTTGGGTCCCAGGCCACAGGTGCATGGGCAAGGGAGAGATTCATTATATTGAGGTGGTAGTAGGCAGTGTGGACAGTGAGGAGGAGGAGAAGGATAGTGGATCCACTAGCTCAAAGGAGGAATCATCACAGGCAAAGGAGCATCCTCCCTATAGACCACCGACACCGGCAGGAGCCCATCCTCTAGTAGTCCCATAGCCACCTGAGCAGGCTAATAGGAGGAAACTAGCAAAGGGAGGAGTCATAACAACCCTTTCTCATGTTCATACGTATGATATCCTCCGGATCAGAGGGACTATTCAGGGGCAATGGGCAATCTCCCTGATAGATGGTGGGCCCACCCACAACTTTATCGATGCTTCACTAGTATCGAGACAGGCACTTCAGACAAAGGAGTTTAAGGTGTTTGATGTTGTAGTAGCAGATGGACACACAATGGAGTGTCTAGAAAAAGTTCTAGACTTGGAGATAAAGTTAGGAAACTACACAGTGAGAGACACATTTTATGTGGTTGACCTATCTGACACAGATGTGGTGTTGGGAGTCTAGTGGATGATTACCTTGGGAAAAATCACCACCAATTACCAAACCTTAGAGATAGGATTCTGTTGACGGGAAAAACAGTCCATCCGTCAACTGGGAGAGTGGAACCGGTCCGGGGTTGTCTAAATAACCCAAGCCGTTTGGTATGGACCACCCTGACGAGTTTAACGGCTCCGTTGGACGCTCTAAGGTCTCGTAAGGAAACCGAAGAGAAAGTGATTTGAGCTAAATAATCTAAACTAAGGAAACTAGAAACTAATAAAAACTAACTAAAACAAACTAACTAATTAAATAAAAGAAATTAATATAAAACTAAGGAAACTAGAAACTAATAAAACAAACTAAAACTAGCAAACTAATCTAACTACACTATGATCATAATAACTCAAATCAACTACTTAATTGTCAGTTATAATCATTCCTTATTAACAAATATACAATATGGACAAATCACAGATTTAATTAAAACCTGAAAAAACTCGTGTACTCGCTGCCCTAAGACAGCCAAGGATCTATTTTTGTCTTTTTGTATTTTATAAAACAGAAAGGAAACTAACTGCAATTAAATAATCTAAATCTAACTAAACTATTAATTAATTAAAGCTATAAACACCTAACTAATTAACCTGGAAATGCTCCAAGTTTGCCCTGTGCGAGATGACTTCTAAGCTGATTTTAGGAGGGAAACTCACACCAGTTAGGCCTCTAAGCTGCTCAGAAACGATCAACTAAAATGCTTCCTGGAGTATTATTACAGAACAAACAAGACATAAAAGATTGTCATAACAATTTTCTGATTATAAACTTCTGCAAAAGGGGAAACCTATTATACAACAAGCTTATATATGACAATTCAAATTACGAAGAAGACAACGCTATCATTCACTAAAATGAATTGAGAATTGTTATGTCCTTTATAATTTAGGAAGAAACAAGATATAGATAAAGAAATAAGATTATATCATTTGCATATGATTCAGATATCTAACGCAATACCAAACCATAAACAAGCTGATATACAAAACATAGAACAAAGTGTTGATATATTGAAAAGCGGAAAGCTACAACAAGACACCAATTCTGCTCCAGTTTGAGTTAGAACTCCATATCCTTGTTCTCCCCAAGTGAGAATTCTTTTATGATTACAAAATCATGAGTTTAAATGAGTTTTCACAAGGTAAAACCTCCTTGTGACAAATAGTAAACAGTTTTACAAAATCTGGGAATAATCCCAAAATCTCTAAACTAAATAATCTAAAAGCAAGTAAAATCTATAAGATATCTTCCAACTGCCTATCGTATCCGTTGACAATTCGTTTTTGCCCTGCAATAGACACCAGAATTAAGTTAGAAGATTGTCTTATTCAAAAAATAATAACATAATTGAATCTATAGACTTAGCTACAGAATCGTTTGATTCTGTAGCTGGTCTAACATAGTAAAATGACCAGATTTAAATCAAATCAAATTGAACCTAATTAATTTGAAATAACCAATAGATTAATTATGGATTAAATCAAATAAAAACCGAATATCACACGATCGGAACAGAGTAAGGAAATAATCGATACATAAATAGGAATACCATGTTTCTTAACTGTTCCCAAAATTGAATCGAATCTCAACAGGATTGTCCCAAGAATGTCATAAATAGCACACCCAATCGTATGATATACAGGCCATTATTATCGATTAGCATATGATCCATATTATAGAAAGTATTATCGATTTAACATAACACTGTATCCATAGAATCCAACCACAGTTTTCATTCATAGTACCTCAAATAATCCACAAGTAAATTCGTAACTGTAATTGCCCAATTAAAATCACAAAAGCAAATCGATATCATTCTATTAAAAACACAATGCATGAATTATTCCCAATGTAATCGGTCTAAATCCACATATCGACTCAAAAATCATCATATTAGATCAATCCATAATCGATCAACAGGGTTTTGACAGATTCATCAAACAAGGCATTTAATTGAATTCAGTTATAAACATAAATTGAAAGATTTGATATAATCTATCCATCCCTGTAACAGAAATTAAATAGCACATTTGTTATCATCAGGATACAACTCATATCATAATAGCTATTATTGTCATCTATTCGAAATTCCATTATTTAGCAAATGATACACGAATTGGTTTCAACATAGAAAATATAATTAACACAGTCAACCAATATGCTTATTGCACCGCGCAAGATATAATCAAATTGAACAGAGATATCATTCTTGTTCCAAAAATAGAAAATATATCAAATAAAAAAGCATCCAAATTTGATTATAGTCAATCAAACCAAATCTAATCACAATCAATCCAGAAGTTGATAAAACGTATGCATGACAGAGCAATTCGAACATATAAACAAAGCTTATGAATACGCTGTATAAAAGAGGGGAAATTATACCATTACAGCTGCTGGAGTTATGTCAACTTGGAATTAACAATCGCGGTCGCAGAATCAACGTTTTTAAGCAAGATCGATCCATGGTCCATTGATCTTTATCATTAGGTTGCCCCTTATCGTTCCGACCAGTGAGCTTAGCTACCTGGTTCTCCAAATCCTGAATCTTGGATTGCAGCTTTGGAACGTCCAAATAGTACCGTTCTAGCCACAGTCCACACTGATCACAAGCTGTGGCAACCTTTTGAGCAGAAGGAGGGTTTGACGATTCACCACGGGTTTCAAAAGGTGGCTTGATACCCAGATAGTCAGGGTTACCCCTAAGACAAGGCGGCAAGTTATCAACGAAATCACAAGGAGCTTCCTCACCACAGAAACCCTCTTCAGCTAGAAAGCGTTCGATGCTCGAGTCAGAGTCCTCACTGATCATGACAGGCTCTGTTTTGGAAAGAGGCTTGGAATTATTTCTCTCCATGCGAGAGATCATCCTCGCATTTCTCTTATTTCTAGCAGTGGTGCTTGCTCTGGCCTCTGTGGTTAAGGGCTTAGCAACTTTAGTCACAGCCATAGGCGAATTCACAATTGAGTCAGGCTTAGGTTTAGGCAGTAAAACACTGTAGGGTATAGGGATAGATTTACTCTCAGATACCACAGGCTTATCGATTGGAGGAGGGTTTGATTCCTCAAAACCGTTGCGGTTGAGGAAATCGGGCCAGGAATCTTGACGTAAACCAAGTTCATAGACAACCAGTATTTTAATCAACCCAACATGAAAAAGGCTAGTGTTAGCCTGACTTCTCTTATACTTCTTGGCCATTTTAAATAAGCTTCGGTGTAGATAATTTGGCAAGCTTAACTCAAAACCCATAAACACCATCAGCAAACGTATATGAAATAGGAAAACAAATCCATACCTGCCTTCACATGTTACAAACTGCTTGAGGATCATCAATAGATTATGCCAGCGGGGTTTCAGCATACTTGCAGGTAGTCCTCTGTTGCACGACCTCACTGTCCGAGAACGAAACAACAAAGTCCATGGGACATCGTTTACTTTATAGCTTTTGGACCACTTTTCTCCCTTAATAGGCAGACCAGTTTCCAGGCTGAGAGAGTGTTCAGTGACTTCGAGCTGGAGGTCTCCGACTTTGGCTCGACAACCGTCAAATGACAGTGCAAATTTCCGAGCGACATGGATATTAAAACCATCAAACTTCCATATAAACGAAAGCCACCCAAATTCTTCGAGGTCGGCATATGCACCATCGAAAGTTAACAGCGCTTGGCTGCCATTAGGTTCGGCCCTCACAACAGGAGCCATAACCCCTGCTCATGGTAGGGTTCACACCAAATGCACTGCACAGAGTGAATTACGATAGGGTTTCCATAGTTGAATGCTGGATGAGACCGGAAACAACCCCAGGCGTGCGGAGGCGATGGGATTACCATCACCACGTATTACATTAATGAGCCTGTTCCGAGCTGTTTAAAACAATAATCATTAAAACAAATGTATCGTCCAGCAAGTTGGTGAATCACCAGTTCTACGTGCCATTTATCCAGATCAGAACCAACACATCACATGATATCAACGTGCCAAGTGTTAAGTTTAAAACCAACACAGTACCAGCATTAACTACCGATTTAACGTGCCAATTCCACCGTTTATCCAATCGCTTAATCACAGGGTTTAGTGATAATACACAGCTCGGGGTTATATCGTTTATCGTATAATCCAATCTTTGCAAACATAATATGCCAAGTATAAATTTGAATAATCGAATATGATTAACTCATGCGCATTGAAACCATTGCCAACATACCTTATGAACTTGCCAATGCATTTGGTGCATACCATATGTGTTTGTACTCCAAAGTCCTAGAACCATACAATCAAAATTCCTTCATATAATAATCAAGTGATAGTTCAAAGCAAGGATAAAAAACAATATGACCAAATCCATTAAACAATTTTCATAGATAAGACCAATAACTTTCATGCCCAAAGGTTTTACAGTGAAATATATCCAAATGCGCAATTGAGAATACTCAAGAACATAAGTCTGATACAACATTAGCAATCAGATGATAAACCAGTGATCAAGTATCAACCAAAGACGACAACAATCTAGTCAATGAAAGAAGTGTTTTCACACTTGCAGTTGTGAAAAACTGGGTCGATATTGAATTGTAATGATAGCAAAAATAAGATGAATGTCCATTAGCACAATGAGACAATGGTTTGTCGTAATACGACAAGGGGTGTAGGCATCTTTTGAGAGAAATCGAAAAAATTGGGTTGGCTGCCAACAATGGCGACACACTGGGTGAAGCAGTTATCTCTGTGAAAAGTAATGAATTCAGATCAGAATGTCAAGAAAAATTTCAACTCAAAACAACAAAAAGAAAAACTGCACTTCATCATCATCACTTATCTTTTTCAGCGAAGTTTTAAAAAGATGCAAACCAATAACAGTCTTAAAGATCAGCAAGCCATGATTTTTATGATAGAATCTTCAATACTGTTGGCATGGCCACTGCTGCCAGCAGGCGTCCATAGCCTCGACAGGGTTTCCATTTAACCCACTCGGACGTCTTTATCCTGTCAAGAAGCTCTAGATTAGAATAAGGACTTTACAAGAGGTTTCATGTAATTTTTTTTTTTTAGATTTTCATTTACCCGACATTGCTTCGCTGCCAGTAGGCCTGTTCAGTACCCCGACGAAGTTGTCTTGGCGCCATGCTTGTATTTCCCCGCTGCCAGCGGACCTGTTCAATATCCCGGCGGGTTTACAAACACTTCCCACAGCTCTTATTAATATTTTATTTTGTTTTTATTTTTGCAGATGTCATGAGCGGGGTGACGCTGAAAAATCTTAACATTTTTATCATATTTTTTTCGACCTCATCATAATTTTTTCAACACTGTCCTTATTCATCTCCAGAAATGTTTTATTTCTAAAACAACTTACTTTGACAGGGAGACATCCTATTGAGTTATTCCTTTATGGAAAAGGGACAGCGTGAAAAGATAAAGATAATCACGACACACTTCACTTACAGATTGAGATTAGTAGACTTCCTTCAAACAACATTTTCCAATATCATTCTCAGAAATATATATCATTGATGTATGTACAATCTTTCCAGAAGTTATTTCAGCGAAGAGATTTTTCTAATAGCCCATGTCTGAATATTTTAGTGTATAAGCATGCATAGGTTCTGAAAAACTTATAAAAGCGCACCAAACTGATCAATCAAATCAAAATCAGAAAAATAAAAACAAAAACAAAAATAAAAATAAAAGGCAGTATTTACATAGTATACAAAGGTAAAAATCAAGCAAAGTATCTTTTCAGGGCTTGGCCATTCACCGGGTAGGTGTCAAGCTTCCCTTCGAGATTCTGCAAGCGAAACGAACTAGGACCCGACTTTTCAGCAATCAGAAATGGCCCAAGCCACAGATTTTGAAATTTTGTATGTTCACCCTTCCCTTCATGCGGTTTATCCCACTTTAAGACGAGATCGCCTACTTCGAAATTTCTATCAGAAGCAGAACTAGAATCGAACCAGCTTTTAATTAGTTGTTGATGTTGGTTTAGCTTATGCTTGGCTTGAGTTCTTACTTCTTCTAGTTTCATCAACGCATTGATACGGCTCTCTAAAGGTGGGCATTCTTCTTCCTGAACCCTTTGTGACAATTGGAGTGATGGAAGAAGAACATGAGGAGGTAAAATGGCTTCTCTGCCATAAACAAGGAAAAAGGGAGAGTTACCTATAGCGGCTTTGGGTGTTACCCTATCAGCCCAC
>JASDQU011178290.1:10549-22708 GCA_032191745.1 Picea mariana
TGTAATATGAGTTTAAGGTTAGTAATAACAATGTATTCAGTGGTGTAATGAAAATTAAGTGGAAGGAGGTTGAAAAAACTCAGAAACTCCTTACTATATTCATACACTATTAAATACAATGAACAAATGTACTCTATAGTCTTGTGAGGATGGGTATAACCCTCCTGGCATATATTAAAATCTTTGAATGTAATGTTCGATTAAATTATGACAATGAATCACCAATTCAATTCCAACTTAGACTTGGTATTTTGAATACAAAGTTAAACCAATAAATTGCAATAATTTTTGAAATATATTTGCAACGCTCGTCCTTAAAAAAATGAATTAAAATATTTTGAAATTGCTTTAATGTGAAATATTTAAATTTGTGTGGTAAGCATATTTATAAGATACCATATTTAGATTTGTATGGTAAGTGTATTTATAAGATATGATAAACTGTTCAACCAATGAATAATTAGGTTTTTAAAAAATTTCTGAAATTGTTGGGTAATATGGCCAACATATGGTTGGTTTGGTTGGTTTCATAACCTTGTCGGATTAGTGATAAATTAAAGGTTCAATTACCTTCTAGTCGAATTGAGAATAGATCGTAAGACAAGTTTCACTTGGCGGATGACGAACCAATCCATGTGTAGAATTCCTAAGACAAAAGAAAAGATTCCATGTGATATTTGGATCCATTGTTAATGCTGTTAGGATTATGCTTACTTAGTTTGGTTTGGGCTTGTTGAGGAAGTTGAGAGATTCTCTCAACTTCTCTCTCTAAGATTGGAATTAGTTGGATCTGAGTCCAGCTATATATACATATGTAATCTGTGTGCATTATGTGCAATAATACAAGCTATTTTGTGTTGTGTGAGATAATTCTTCCAATCTTGATATGGTATCAGAGCTGAGGTGAGAAGTGAGATTGTTGCCCATAATATTAGCCGTGGAGACGTTTGTTGCGGAGGGGATTGAATTCAATCGATGCTGACAAGAGCCGAATTCTAATATTGCAGACATTGTTGTAGATCGAAGAGAGAAGAGATGTCGTAACCAACTATTGAAGGAGTTGTTGTAGCCGCCTTAGCAAAAGAGAGCCACTGTAATATGTTTATTGCTGAGCCACTATTTTATTTCCATGATTTGTTTATCACTCGAAGAGCCCGTGATCAGCTCGTGATCTGCTGATTACTTGAAGAGCTGATTGCTGCATATTGGGAGGGAAACATCGAGCAATTGAGGTGAATTGATCGTTGTGCAGAGGTATTCATTTACTGATTAATTTTTTTTGTTAATATGGAGACTATTACATTGGAAAAATTTAATGGTTTTAACTTTCATTCTTGGAAAGTAAAAATACAACTTCAAATGATGCATAGGAATTTATGGGGAACAGTAAAAGGTACGGAGAAGGCACCTACAGATCCCAGACAATTAATTGAATGGGATAAAAAAGATGATAGAGCCAAGTCCATTCTTGGATTGTCTCTTGTAGATTCCCAACTACATCTAATAGATTTGGAAAAATCTTCTACATAAATGTGGGCACAATTGAGTACAATATTTGGGGAAAAGGCTGTAAATGCCAAGTTTTCATTAAAATTACAACTATTCAAATTAAAAATGCATGATGAAGTATCATTGTCTTCTCACATAAATGATCTAAAGTCTTTGTTAGCACAGTTGGTAGAGATTGACTCCGACTCTAAAGTTGATGAAGATGATGCAATAGCAATCTTGCTGAATTGTTTGTCTCAAAAATATGATAATGCTATTTTTACTTTAACTCAAATGCCCTCTCGAACTTTGGAAGACATGATTTCAACACTCTTAGCAGAAGAAAAGAGGACGAAGGAAGGTGAAGTGGAAGTCAGTTCACATTCTGAAATTGCGCTATACTCCAAAGGAAGAACAAATAAAAGCATTGAATGCTTCAACTGTCAAAGACATGGACATACAATACTGAATTGAAAAACATGTGCTAATGATCTTCTAAATGTCAAACTGAAAGAGTCATCTAACGTAGCTGAGGACTCACTAGATGCTATGCATGAATAGTCATCCAATGATGATGGACCTCTCAAACTTTTCTAGAATACAATTATTGTTTATGTATGTTAGATATAAATTATGTGAAATTTGTTGTGTGAAAAGAATCAAATAATGTTGAACCAAATATGTAACAGAGTGATATTATTCAAGCATGTAGTTCTTGAGTTTTTCAGTGCCACAAGAACATGTTACTAGCTTAAATATGTCTACAAGTTTGTTAAAACTAAATATTATTGTTGTACTTCGGTGCTTCAAAGTCAACAGTTACAGGTTACCTTGTGAGTTTGTAAGTATGTAGAAAGGTCAGTTGTTTAACTATTCGCTAAAAACATTTCGTACTTAGATCACTGTCCTATATAACTGTTGAAATTTTCTCTTCGGGGGAATTTCACAGATGGAAGTGTATCAATAAAATGGTTCAGTGTCGAGACTATCTTTCTGGAGGTCGAGAAGTGTCGGTTTCACAATGAGTGTCAAAGATGGTTAGAAGCGTTTGACTTTAAATGTGTCAGTGGGAAGCTCGAATGTGTGGAGAAGAAAGAGCAGAAACCGGGTGATTGCAGAGTGAGTTTAAATAGCTAAGGAAGACTAGATCAGACAAAGAGACGAAAGATCAATTGTTGTAATTCTTTTGTAATTGTTATTAAGTATTATTGTAATTTGTAAAGTAAGCATTAAGGGAAGGTGTTAGGATTAGGCTTACTTAGTTTGGTTTGGGTTTGTTGAGGAAGTTAAGAGATTCTCTCAACTTCTCTCTCTAAGATTGGAATTAGTTGTATCTGAGTCTAGCTATATATACGTATGTAATCTGTGTGTATTACATACAATAATACAAGATGTTTTGTATTGTGTGAGCTAATTCTTCCAATCTTGATAAATGCATTACCATAATAACTTGATAATTAAATAAAAATTACGATTATGTTTTTCCAAGAAAACTCCAATATGAATGATGTATAATTGGTTTGATTTAAGAAATTGTAAATTGTAAAAAGGTGGGTAAATATAAATTATTATTATTTTAATAAGTTTATTAGCTACACTACACGCTTATTATTATTATTATGAATTATACTTCCGTTAATTTTTGTGATTCAAAATTGTAAATCATATAAATTATACATACGTTAATAATTGCACAAGTAAACAAGATATGAGTAATTTATTGTAAACTTGCTCATACATTAAAATGTGGTATACATATTAGTAGGATCTTATCATTAATATCAAACTATCATTAACTCTTGATTTGTTATTTATGATAATAAATTAATATCAAACTATCATTAAATCTTGATTTGTTATTTTATATTTAATTATAACTAAAAGTTTAAAAGTTGTAATACAATTATTGTATCTTTTAAAAGTAGGATTTTATGATAATAAATCAAATTGAGTATATGATGAGTAAACTAAATTAAGAAAGAATTTGATTCATATTTCGGTGGTGAGAGTATTTTCATTTGTTTGTCTAAATTTTAGATTAGTATCTAAATGTAGATAAAAAAATGAAAATATTGTTGTTTATCCAAATATCGCTTAGAATAAGAAATGTAGATAAAAAAATGAAAATATTGTTGTTTATCCAAATATCGCTTAGAATAAGAAATTATTCTTGATGCATCATGGAGATGAAAAGAAAAATGACTCTATATAAATAACATTAAAATAGAAAAAAAATGTTATTAATAACACATTTATGAGAAACTTTAGGTAGGCTTGTTGAGGTTGTAGCAAAATACATAAACTATTTTATTAAGATTACATAATACATATAATTGTTTCTAGTAAGAACATGGACATGGAGTGGTGCGTTACATATCGTATAATAGCTACGTTAAATACATTAGGGTCTTGGACCCATTTACTATTTTTCACACAAAAAAATATTAGTTATTTAAGTGAATTAAAATCAATTAATCGAACTTGATTTTGTTTATCTTATGAGGTAAAAATTGATAGAAGTGGAAGGACRGATAGAAAAATCAAAGGAAAAGGTCCATCTCTACCTCTACCACTATGTATACCTTCACTCCTTGTCTAGGGAAGAAGAACATGTTCAAGGACCARGACATGTACYTATTGGTCACGTGATAAATATGATGTGTTCATATTAAAGTATGTATGATGCACTAATGAACAAATTGAAAAGACAAGAGGGAGAATTATTTGTTCTATTGAAGGATCACAAAATATTGTAACTAACCATGTACATAGAGAGATGTGAAAAGTTAAATCTCTAGATTTTTGGGGCTCTACTGATGGACATGTAATTAAAGACTCATTGGGATCATATGCATAACCAAAGTATCACTATATTCAACTATTTTGGGATCTTATGATATAGTAATAGGAATGGACTAGTTATATAGTCATGAAATAGTATTAGATTGTAAGAATAAGAAGATTTATTTTATAGATGATGTAGGACACAAAATAAATTTTGGTTGAGATGAATAGAGCAGTGTCGTTAAGATTTGTGTCAACATTAAAACTAAATAAATGTATGAGAAAAGGATGTAAATTATATTTTGTGACAACTATGAACCATAAGGAGGATACAATGAGTATATAAAAATATCTAATATTATCATAATTTTCAAATGTGTTTCCAAAGGAAATGATTGGGTTACTACCAAAGAGATAACTGGAGTTCTTTAACCAATAATGAAGCCTATCACAAAGGATCCTAACCATATGACAACTCTATAGTTATGAGAATTATATATGCAATTTCACAACACTTTGGATTTGGGATTTATTCATCCAAGTATATCACCATGGGGGGCATGGGTAATATTCGTATAGAATAAATATGGATCATGAAGGCTTTGTATCAATTATCGATAATTAAACAAAGAGATGATAAGAAATCAATACATGTTTCCTAGAATTGATGATTTATTCAATCATATGAAAAAAGATAAAGTACTTTGTAAGATAGATTTAAGATCAGGATCATCAACTAAGAATAAAGAAGGAATATATTCCTAAGACTTCATTTAATATGTGTCTTAGACATTGTGAACTTTAAGTATTTCCCTTTGGATTAATGAATGCACTATGAGTATTTAGGAGTTTAATGAGTTTAGTACTTTGACGATACCTTGACAATTTAGTAAAGTGTTTTTGGATGATATTTTGATATATCCTCATACACCATAGGAGCACTCATAAGATATAAGACATGCATTACAATGTCTTAGAGATAATAAGTTGAATGAAAAACTTTCTAAATGCTCATTTTATAAGTTAAACGTTCATTACTTTGGACATATAATTTATAGAGAAGGAATCATGGTAGACCTGAAAAAGTTGGGAGAAATTATAGAATGGGAGATTCCTGTCACTACCTCCCTTTTACCAATCTTATCATCACCACAATTCATTTGGGAGATTCCTGTCACTACCTCCCATTCCTCGAAGGCGTTGTGGAGCTCGGTCGTCGGAACTTAAAATAATTTAATGTGTCTCAAAATTCTAATTTGGTGTTAGCGTTAAGTTGTTTTTAATAAAAAAATTCAGAGGATAGAATTTATTGCACCAGAAATTTCCTTAGGCTGTCGGGCTTTTTCTCATCGATCGACTCCTCACCTTACTTCGTCTTAATTGTTAATCTAGTTAGGATATTACCACTCTTCTCTAAACGAACTCTGTTTTAAAAAAAAAATAGATTCAGGTTGCATAATCATGCTATCTCGTACTTTTACCTTTGTATAATCAGAATAAGGTTGCCTCAAGCATTCTTTAACCAGTCGGAAATGTGCTGGTGGGTGAAGGTTTATGCTTAAGGAAACGAACTATAAATCTAAGATAACTAAAGGGATGTTTAATTTTGATCAATAGATTACTTCTACTAGGTTACCTATTAAGGAATACTAGGTTACCTATTAAGGAATGGAAGAATAAAAAATTTATATAGATCAATTATCATAATTGTTAATGGGCCACATGTAATTCTTAGGAGAATTATATAAGTGTTATAAAAACAAATTTAATTCAATTTGTGTAGATAGAATTCATCTTCTTCTATCTTGGATAAAAGTTACTCTATAATGAGTTAATAATAATTGTCTTTTTCTCACTTTTATTATGTTGTATGAATTCCCAATAACTTAGCTAGGAATACTTTTAAGGATGTATGTTAAAATTTCAACATAACTGTGAAATTAATGAATACTAATTGATTTTAAAGTAAGTTTTAGATAAGGGACTTCTTATAAGTTATATATATATATATATAGGTTGGATGTTTTCGATTATTATTTTAAATTTAGTATGGTCATACGATTAATTATAAAAAAAAAAAAATATTGTAGGACGATGGGTGAGTAAAGTCCTACTTTATTATAATTAATATATCTAACTCTTAATTTTTCTCACCTTATGTTGTGTTGGAAAGGATGTTACATATGGTATGAGAGCAGGTTCAACCGTGCGATATTGGATTGGTACGCCTTCCACTGTGCTAAAATCAAAATGATTAAAGATGTATGACTAATTAATTTTGAAATTTTCCATGCAGGTAATCATGGTTAGAGGATGTAGGGGAAGTAGATGTTGTGGTGTGAGAGGAAGAGGTGTGCCTCCTCCGGTTGTATACATGCTAGAGGGATCAAACCTTCAAGGAGATGAGAAGACTTCTATGAAGGAGCATGTTTCTCTGGGAGATGTGGTAGGTATGATGAAATCTTTCCAGAGGATGTCATAGGTATTGATCTGTCATCTTGATCGGGACAAGGGCAGAGTGTCTGTGCCCAACACATTTTTACAGTGCACTCCAGCTGGTAGTAGTGGTATACATAAAGAACTCGAGAGAAAGTGAAGTTTCCCACATTCTGGGGTGCCATGGACGACTTATCCTCTGAGGCATGGTTGGAATGTTGATTAATTAGGTTGGTTGCCATTGATTTCAACCCTTGAAGCAAGTTTGGTAGAAAATTATGGTACCCTCAATAGTATGATTAAGGGACTTCAATTTGATTGATGTATAATGGTATGCAGTTTAATATATTTGTAGGTAATACTATTCTAGATTGATAGTACATGTCATGTCATTTCCACTAATATACAAAACATCACATAAATCGTCAGGGTTAGAGAGCTATGGCCTAGTTAAGTGGAGAACACTCATGGGTTATCTAGAAAGTCAAAGAAGTCAAATTAATTCTAGAATCTCCTAGAAGAATTTGACAAGTCAAGTGGGTGAAACTAGGATTTAGTCATGGGTTAAGTTGTTGCAATAAGAAAATAATTAAAAATAATTTAGTTGCAACTAGAAGTGGAGGATTTACTATTTGTAGCAAAGTGAGATAGAAGTGGACAAGTTGTTAGAAGTGGGTTAGCCCTAAAAGAAGGAAAGCATGTTAAGTTGGTTAGAAGATAACCCCTTGAGGAAGCTACATGAAAGTATAAACAAGAGAGAAAGGTTCTCCCATTAGAACCTATTGAATATCATTGAATATCTATTTTGTGGAAGGTTATTTGGTGAGGTATTATTAATAGAGAAAAGTGTGGAAGAAAATGTGTGACACAAAAAGCGAGGCAAAAAAAGTGCAACATGAAAAGTGCGGCAGAAAAAGTGCAGCAGAAAAATCGTGGTAGAAAAAGTGTGCATAAAAATTGTGGCAGCAGAATCGTGGCAGTAGAATGCTACAAGAATAAAAAAGGTTTCTCAATGAGAGATTTGAAATAACATGTTGTGACAGTGACATATTCATTTTCTAGATTTGACACTTATATTTTAGGGCATTTGGAGGGGACAAGGATAGGTGGTTGTAGCAACCTTTCGGTTGTATCCAAAGAACATAGGGGGTTGTAGCCTCCTTCTAGTTGTATCCATAGAATTGGGGAGTTGGAGCTTCCTTCAGGTTGTAGCCTGAAAATAGGGGCTTAGAGCCTCCTTCCAGTTGCAGCTGGAAAACAAAGGAAGTTGGTGCTTCTAATGAATGTAATTGTTAAAGACAAATAAGAAAAATCATTATGTGGTTTTCTCCCACATTGGGTTTCCACATAAAAAATATTGGTGTACTGTGTATGTGTATGATTGTTCATTTGTTCATGGTTTATTTACTCTACACTTATTGGATGAGAATTCTATATTGATCATAAAATTAAATAACACTTGCATATTGTGGTTAAAAGGATTAAAATTATTTATCACTGATTCACCCCCCCCTCTCTCAGTAATATAACAATTGGTATGTAACAACCCCATCGTTACGACAATAAGCGAAGCAAAAGTGATTTTTTTTGTTTTTTTGTTTTTAGGAAAGAAGGCGATGACGACAACAATTTAACCACACCACTGACGATGAATGCAAGCATGCAGTCCAGGCAACATGCTACTATGACACCACAGACAAGCACAAGGGAAACTGGGCAAAACATGTGCAGAATAACAAGGAGGAACGACTACCTACCTAACACAAACACGACCACGCCTATAAGCTAAGGGAAAACATCCCCATCCCGACTCAATGACCTAGACGAACAAGGACTAAAACCTCAAGGTGCGTGAACCAAACACCTGAAAGTATTCAACCCATGTGCCAAAAGAAACTTGCAACGCTCGACAACACTCACATGGAACACACCTAATCTAGCCAAGATCTTGTTCGTTTCTATCCCACAGGGTGCACCATGATCCCCTCATCGGGAATCATGTCATTCCCAGGTGATAGACATGTTAATAACCTTGGTGCAAACATAAGCTATACGGACCGAGGAATCTACATAATCTGATGCGCTAGGAGCCGAATACCGACAAGAAAACCACGCCCAATGCCACAACAAGTTGACGAGACACCAGGGAATATGTAAGCCAAGACACGACTTCTTCAACCACCCAACCCAAACAACAAGTCTAAAATAGTCAACATTTACAATTTGTTTTGGCATCGATTATCCGCCTAATTTTAGCAAGTCTAAATTATAAATTAGTCTTTAACTTATCATCAGATTAACATTAAATACAATCCAATCGACCATTCTACATTATACCTTAGTCATTAAATTCAATCAAATAACATCAATTACAAATCAGTTCAACAATTCTGCATCACAATTGAATCATTAAATTCAATCTAAATAATATCAACTACGAATCAATTCGGAAATTATGAATTGCAATTTAATCATTAACCACAATTTAATTTAGCAAGTTTAACCTCTACTTTGGTCAATACTCACTAATCTCATTTAATCATTAATCACAGTCTAATTGGGGAATTTATGAATTAATCACAATTACAATCTAACTATCAATTGACAATATATAACCACATTCGCCATATCAATGGTGAATGGTACGATTATAACACTTGTAAACAATTAAATTACACAATCCTTCTATCTAGTAATTGTACCCAAAAATAACTAGTTGTCTATTAACATTAAGAAGGTAACTACTTCCTATAACATCGATGTAGCAATTAACATCATCATTAACATAACTGTTGACCATTAACATCATTGTGGCAGTTAATAGTAAGAAAGAAACTACTGACCATTAACATAGCTGTAGCAATTATCCTGGAAATTAATATGGAAAATAATATAGCATTTAACATTACAATTAACATGGCAATTAACAGTAAGAAGGAAATTGTTGACCATTAACATCGATGTAACAATTGTTCTGGCAATTAATATGAAAAATAATATAGAATTTATCATTGAAATTAACATGGTAATTAACATGGCCAGTAACATCGTTGTGGTAATTAAAGTTTGGCAGTGAGAATGCTGGGTGTACACTCAATGTGAAGAAGAATAAAAAGGACAATACAAAATTGCATAAGAATCAACTCGTGGTCATTCAACAGAAAACTCAGTCAACATTTAAGGAAAATTCATGTCCATTCCAACAAACGCAGTCATCATTCTAACTAGCAAATTTGTGTCCCTTCAACAGTGAACTCAGTAAATCATTTTAATGGAAAATTCATGGTCATTCCAACAACCGCAGTCAACAATTTAAATGGAAAAATTGTGGTCATTTAATAGAAAAATGAATCAACTTTTAAAAGGCAAAAACGTGGTCATTTAACAACAAACTTAGTCATGTTTTAAATAGAAAAATTGTGGGCATTTAACAACAACTCAGTCACATTTTAAATGGAAAAATCGTGGGCATTCAACAACAACTCAGTCTCATTTTAAATGGAAAAACGTGTACAGGGACAGACTAGAAGGACATTCATTGCTATCCGTAGTTAAATATCCAAATTGTTGTGCCCAAAACACACCATAAGGAAACTTCATATTGTCGTCATCATTTAAAAGGGAAAAACGATGGGCAAAACACACCAGAATGGACGCTACATGATTTTGTCATTGATAAATAAGCAAATCTCTACACAACCACACCATAAAGGAACTACATAAATGATGTCATTGATAAATAAGTAAATCGCCACACAACCACACCAGAAAGGAACTACATAAATTCTGTCATTGATAAATAAGCAAATCGCTATACAACCACACCAGAAAGGAACTAGATAAATTCTGTCATGAATAAATAAGAAAATATCTATACAATCACACCAGAAAGGAACTAGATAAATTATGTCATGGATAAATAAGCAAATCTCTATACAACCACACTAGAAAGGAACTATTTTCATTGATAAATAAGAAAATCGCTAGAGTAACCAAGGAGAAAAACACAGACAAGAAAGAAGAAACACAAGGATCCATTGGGAAAGCCATTGAAATGATCGCAGAGACTTTATCAGCCAAATGCAGAGAAATTCCATGGTGAAGTCCTTAAGGCGTGGAGAACAAAAACAAGTGCAGAGATAAACCAACAAGGATGCAAGGAAATCCATACGTAGAGGTACTTTTTGCTAGAAGGTGCAAGACAAAAATTAGCCAAGGATAAACAACAAAGGTGGACAACTGACAGGAACATGCTTCACTCATCATCCACGCACCAAAAATCATGGTGTTGAGATCCATAGGTCTATTAACGTCGAAGCGACGACCGTAGATCAGGCTCCTGTCCGACTGCTCATGCGTAGACTGATGAGATAAGGACGAAGGAAAAAATAACCACATTCATCTCAATCAATAAACCACAGGACAATCAAGACATGCAGGGGTCTAAAGCCATGGGAAATCAGTCAACATTGAGCTATAGGCTATGGGGAAAATTTCAATCATCAACTAGAATGCTAGGCAATCATTTTCCTTACCCATTTAAACATGCATAACTAAAAGCATAAATCATACAAACAATCTACCATGCAGAAATAAAGTAAGCATACCGTTGCCCAATCGTCCACTCTGAGTTGATGTCCCACGCACTTCGTGCCTCTCCCTCTTTCCGACTGATGAGACTTCACCGGTACCTCACAACCAATGTTAGGGGTATTGTTCTTCCCCCTTATCCCCCTGAGCCGCAAACGATCCACGTACACTATCGAGAGAATCAACTATCTCCCCTGCTCGCCTCGCAAGGTTGAGCTACCACTCCTCACCGAGATGGTTATCCCAACTCCCACAAGCTAAGTCAATCAAGTATAGATTTCTGCAGCGTAACGTTACGCAAAACAGAAGAGACTCAACATCATTTTCCTCCCTCCATTATATAAAGTTTTGAAGTCCTTTACTTTCCCAAAATCCCATTTTATTTAATGTTTAATAAATTAATTCATAAAAATACTCCCCGTATATGTGTCACCCATCCCCTTTATTCCTCCAAAAACTAATTTCTTTAATTAATCAATTACCATTATTTCCCTCGCCCACCTAGAGTCACTCCTAGAATCGCTCCTAGGTGTCCCCAAATTTCCTTACAGGATTTAATGACTTTCCCCATTATTAATTTACTAGTTCAGTTTAGTTTAGAAGGTTCTTTAATGGTAGATACCTTACTAAGTTAGACTTTCTGATTTTTCCTTGTGTTTTCCTTTTCTTTTTATGTTTCTTTCTTTTTCCTAGTTTCCTAATTATTTTAGATTTCCCTCTTTCCCCTTTTTATTTAAACTCAAAAAGGCAAGTGTAGAAACTTACCCTTTTTCCTTTTTTCCTTCTAATGAATAAATTTTAAATTACCATAATAAGTAAAACAATTATTTCCCCCTTTTAAAGTTTATCCCAAAAGATTTT
>JASDQU011178293.1:4836-19405 GCA_032191745.1 Picea mariana
ATGATGTGCCCCTTTTGAAGAAGCTCTTGGATCTGACGCCCGATTTCATCATTATCCATCAACAAGTGTTGATAGACGTGTCGATTAGGTAGAGGTGCGTTGGGGGTTGGATCAATTGGATGCTTGACTTGGCAGTGTGTCGATACCCCTGTAGGTGAGGCAAAGATGTCTCTGTATTTTTCCACGATCCCTTCCGCTACAAAGAGAAGTGTTGTGTAGAGGCCATGGATGTGGCGGAGACCTTCTTCTTACTGTGAGCACAGATAAAAAAGAAGACGAACTTCCCAGTCTGTGAAATGACCATACTGCATTTCTTAATAGAGATTAAAGAAATGGCAGTAGGCGGTGCCACCTCTCGGATCTTGCACAATTGTCTACCCAAAGTAATTGTAACACTATGGGGTATAGACTCATACACAACATGACGTTTTCACAAATATGGTTGTCCTAAAAGAACATCACAAATTTCAAGTGGAGCAATATCACATAGTACCTCATCTTTGAAAGGCTTGATGCCATAGGGAAGACGACATTGTTGGCTGAGATAGAGATCCATTCCTTGATGAAGCCAGTCGATGGTGTAGGGTTGCAGGTGCAATGTCATTCGCAAGTCCAATCGCTTGACGACTTCTGCTAAAATTGGGTTCTTCTGACTACCGTTGTCGACAATGAAATAAATCGGAGCCCCCTTGACCCATATCTGCGAGTGAAAGAGGCGTTCCCCTTCCTCTGGTTCTTCTAGTTCACTTGTCTGGGCTTTGGTGGTAGCGACCATGGAACTAGGTTCAACATCAATAATCTGCTTCCCTCCTTTAGGATTTGACTCAGAATCATAATAGACCTATGACTGGGAAGCCTTCAGCTCAGCGACGAGGGACTTCTTGAAGTGGCATTCGTCGGTGTTGTGCCAAGGACCTTTATGGTACTCACTATTGATATTATGGTAGCTGCAAGAAGTATTTACCTCCACGTGTAAACTTGACGATAATAGAATATTTTGGAAAGCAAGAAGAAACCCTAAATTAGTTGTCTAATAACCCTAGAAGATAAGTCGGCTCAAGAGGATAATTTGTATTAGGTTATTAGCCTCCAAGAGAAGAAGTCGGCTAAAGGAAATATTATATACTCAGTAAATAGGCACCCAGAATAAGAAGTCGACCCAAGCAGTTTGCCAGTTTTAGTATAAATATAGGAGGCCAATCTTCATTCTGGCAGGCATTCTCAGAACTACAGAAGCAACACTTATGCGCACTACAGTTGGCCAGTTTGTGCGCAAGTTTGGAGGAGAGTTGTCGTTGCAGCTGTTGCAGCTAGCAGATTTCGGTTTTGGCCTCGACTCTCTCTTGGTTATGGTTTGGACTCTCTGATCAACTCCTATTACTCCTATTTGGTGTGTTATCCTTGGAAAGAGGTGCGCTATCTTGTTTGGCTACCTATCATAGGGTTTTCTTCTAGAATGATTCTCTATCAAGGTTAAGGTGCTCGAGGGTGGCTTTGGCCTATGGTTCGGTGACAATAGTGATATTGTCTATGGTTAAACAAGTGCATCCATTATATTCTAACACTCACACCATTTTCCCTTGTCCTTCTTCTTCTTCTCGTTGCCCTTCTTGTGTTGTGGCTTGGATGGATTGTCCTGAGGGCGACTGTTTCGACTTGGTCCCTTGTTGTGTGGGTTGGGGTTGCCTTTTCCTTGCTTCGACTGTGAGGAGTTTGCAGATCCAAATTCTCGCCATATTTTCTTAAAATTTTGCTTGATCTTGACAGCGCATCTATAAGCCTTGCCTAATGAAGAGATGTCTAGGAACTCCATTTTTGTTTGAATGTATCTATGCAAACAGTTGCGGTATTTGAGCACCAGATGACACTAAAAATATTTGATACCCAATTTGGTGTGTAGGGTATGGAAAATATTGGTGAAGTTTGGTACTGTCTGGTCCCTTTCTCGACGTAGGGTGGTCGATCTAGTGTACAGGTCCTCGTAGCTTCCAACAGGGTAGTATTTTCTTTAATGGCATCCCAGAAGGTTAGTACTGATCCGGATTTAGGAACGATACGAACTGATTAGCATACTGAATACAATAAACACAAAGATAGGAAGAATAACACAAATATCTAGTGAACAATATCTTCTATTAAATAATGAAATAGGTTGAAACTGTAAAACTGCAGAACTGAAACTTGCTCGAATGGCGATAGTTATCTCTGAGAAGAGATATGGCTGCTACACGCATCCGTTTGAGAAAAATGGATTACAATGAGGCTCCAGAGGCCCTTTTCTTATTACTCATGAATACCAAAACCCTAGACATCCAAAAACCTAACCCTAGAAAGTGAAACGCCAAAAGTTATGTGGGCCCTATGGGTAAGTTGGTGTAATTTGGTACCTCAACTTCCTATGGCCGTAACTTTTGCATATGACCTCCATTTTAGGCGCGTGATAGCCTGTTGGAAAGGTCTTTTAGAGAACTACACATTCGGTCATCACACTTTGATTATGTCTATAGTATGACTACGGCGAGTAAAAAAAACAAAGTTTAGGGCCTCAAAACAACCTTGGAAGTACAACAAGATGTGTTGACATGAAACATACAAAATAAGCCAGTTGGATTAGGCGAGAGGCCACCCGTATCCACTTGGAGAATGTGTGGGGCTTCAAACATCCCCAGAAGTGTAGAAATCACAATTGTAAAGCAGTACAGAAGGACGTGATGAACAAAAATGGACACGAGGAGCCAGGTGGAATATGTGGGTGGCCACCAATATCCACCTGGATCAATCCTCCCCCGTTAGGAAGAAATGGTTTCCATTGTGTTGAGTTCCCCTATCAGGTGAGGAAACTTCTGTTGGATTTAGCCCTGGGTGACCCACTTGCCTTGGTGTAGGAGTTGCCCTGCCTTGACAACCCGATAAAGTTGGATCCGCTGTTGGTGAGTGCCCTTGACTTGTGTGTCCACGATCGGATCTGTGGATGCTTGTTCCATGCAGTCAGGGTTGAGCTCTATTGGTGTTAGCTATTTGACGATCTTAGAGGTGTCCAATAACGATGGAAAATATGGTCGAAGGAGGTCCATATTGAATATTGGATGCAGACCAAGGAAGGGTGGAGCGTTGAGCTCTAAAGCATTGCTACCCACAACCTTGGTGATAGTGTAAGGCCCATAACGAAGTGGGCAAAGCTTCCGATGGGGCCCGGTGAGACGCTCCTTCTGAAAATGTAACCAGAATTTGATGTCGACCTGAAACTTGTGTGGTACCCTATGTTGGTCATGGTGCTGCTTGTACTTGGCATTGGATTTTTGTAAAATCTCCTGGACCTGTTGACGGAAGTGTTGAATCCACTCAAAGAATCTAGTGGCTTTCGAGATTGCAGACTGATCAGGAGAAGAGTCTGTCTATGTGGTGGCAAGAGGGATTTCAACATCAATGGGTCCCAAGGGTTGGAATCCCAGACCCACTTGAAATGGGCTATGACCGGTGGAACTATGGAGATCCTTGTTGGAACTATTTTTGACATACGGAAGACTCTCCTCCCATGTACGGGGATGCTTAGAATTGTACATGCACAGGATGTGCACAATCACCTGATTGATGACCTCGGTTTGGCCATCGATTTGGGGGTGGAAAGCAATGGATTTTGTGAGCTTGGTGTGCAACATAGACCAGAGACTCGACCAAAAGGTGTTGAGGAACATGTTGTCTTGGTCGGAGATGATGGTATGTGGTATCCCAAAGTGGACCCAAACTCATTCGAAGAAGAGCTTGGTAGCATATACCGCTGTGACATTCTACTTACAGGTTGTGACGATGGCCATTTTCGAAAACCGATCAATGACCACAAACACGCAGTCGTTTCCGTGCTTGGTGGACGACAAACCAAACATGTAATCCATGGAGATGGATTCCCACGGCTTCTCAGTAATAGGAAGAGGGGTGTATAAGCCTTGCTTCTTGATGGTTGGCTTGGCAATGTTTTAGGCAGTGCAGGATTTGATATACTTGTTGACGTCCTGACGAAGTTTTGGCCAATAAAAATGCTTTTGAAGAACGACCACAATTTTCTCTACACCAAAATTTTCCGCTACACGACTGTAGTGGGCTTCCCAAATCAGCTTTGCACGCTCGCTTGTAGGAACACAGAGATGACCCAGGTGGCATAAGATTCCATCCTGAATGTGAAAATCAGTGACAGTGGTGTCGGTACCCAAGAGCTGATATGTGGTGGTGAAGTCTGGATCTTGCTGATAAAGTTGGGGCCACTCCAATGCTTCATGTCCATAGGAATGGAGCACAGTGGTGAGTGCATCCACAGGAGGCCGACTGAGGCAGTCAACAACAAGATTGGAGACACCTGTCTTATACTTGAATTTGAGATGGAACTGCTGCAGGTAGGTGGACCACTTCTGATGGTGGTCGTTCTGGAATTTCCCCTATGTCTGTATGAACTGCAGAGACTTGTGATCAGTGTGTATGATCGTCTCTTTCCTGAGAATGTAATGTTTCCATTGACGATAGGCTTGTACAATGGAATACATTTCCTTGTCATAGGTGGTGTATTTCCAGATAGTATCGGAGAGTGTCTCACTATGGTTTGCCACAGGATGCTCGTGTTGAG
Organism: Picea mariana; assembly: GCA_032191745.1. NCBI lineage: Eukaryota > Viridiplantae > Streptophyta > Pinopsida > Pinales > Pinaceae > Picea > Picea mariana. Next base: position 9,452 of record JASDQU011178293.1, read on the forward strand.
TGAGAATTGTGTCCACAGCATAGTTAGATGCATTAGTCTGAATCTCGAATGGTTATTGCAGATCGAGAAAGGAGAGTACTCGAGTTGAGCACAAGTGATGTTTCAGATCATCGAATGCTCGTTATTTCTCCTTCCCCCACACGAACTTGGCCCTACCACTGCCCTTGGTCACCTGATCGAGGGCCCATGCAATATGGGAGAATCCCAACACGATTCGTCGGTAGAAATTGGCTAGTCCCAAGAAGCTCCGAAGCTCGGTCAGTGTGGTCGGGGCTGGCCAGTCACGGATGAATTGGATCTTAGCCAGGTCAACATGTACCCCATGCTCATCAACAACGTAGCCTAGGTATTGGACCCTATTCATCCCAAAAGAGCATTTTTCCAAGTTGGGATAGAGCTTGTGTTGCCACAAAGTGCTCAAAACCTATTGAATATGCCGCATGTGCTCCTCCCACGTTTTGTTGAAGATGAGGATGTCATCCAAGTATACTACCACAAATGAGTTGGTGAAGGGTCTCAATACATCTTCCATCAACCTCATGAAAGTGGTTGGTGCACTTTTTAAGCCAAAGGGCATGACTAGCTATTCGTAGAGACCTTGTTTAGACTTGAAGGTTGTCTTCCAGACATCAGTTGGTTCGATGGGAACCTAGTGGTAGCCAGACTTCAGGTCAATCTTACTGAAGAACTTTGCCCCCTTTAGTTGGTCAAGAAGGTCATCAATCCTATGAATGGGGTAGCGGTTCCTAATTGTGATTTTGTTTAAGGCTCTGTAATAAATGCAGAGTCGCTAAGTCTCGTTCTTCTTCTGCCCTAGTACAATCGGGCTTCCGCAAGGGGAGTATTTGGGTCTGATACGCCCCTTTTGAAGAAGTTATTGGATCTGACGCCTGATTTTGCCATTCTCCATCAACGAGCACTGATAAACTGGTCCATTAGGTAGAGGTGCATCGCATGTCAGATCAATTGGATGCTTGACTTGGTAGTGTGTCGGTATCCCTATAGGTGAGGCGAAGATGTCTCTGTATTCTTCCATGATCCCATAAACTTGTTTCTACTGCAAAGAGAGGCGTTGTGTAGAGGCCACGAATGTGGTGGCGACCTTCTTCTTACTGTGAGCATGGATGACAAAGAAGACAAACTTCTCGGTTTGTGAAATGACCTTACTGCATTGCTTAGCATAGATTAAAGAAATAACAGTAGGTGGTGCCACCCCTAGGATCCTGTACAATTGTCTACCCAAAGTAATAATAACACTGCAGGGACTAGACTCATACACAACATGGCGTTTCCACAAATATGGTTGTCCTAAAGGAACATCACAAACGTCAAGGGGAGCAATATCACACAGTACCTCATCTTTTAAAGGCTTGATGTCGTAGGGCAGACGACACTATTGGCTGACACATAGATCTCTTCCTTGACAAAGCCAACCGATGGTGTAGGGCTATGGGTGCAATGTCGTTGGCAGGGCTAGCCGCTTCACGACCTCTACTGAAATCGGGTTCTTCTGATTAGCGTTGTTGACAATGAAATGAATCGGAGCCTCCTTGACCCACATATGCAAGTGAAAGAGGCGTTCCCCTTCCTCTGGTTCTTCTGGTTCGCTTGGCTGAACTTTGGTGGTAGCGACCATGGCATCGGGTTCAACATCGATAATCTCCTTCCCTCCTTTAGGATTTGACTCAGAATCATAATCGACCTTTCACTCCGAAGCCTTTAGCTTGGCCAGAAGGGACTGCTTGGAGTGAAATTCATCGGTGTTGTGCCAAGGACTTTTATGGTACTCACACCATTTTCCCGTGTCCTTCTTCATCTTGTCGTTGCCCTTCTTGTGTTAAGGCTTGGACAAATTTTATTGAGGGCAGCCATCTCAACTTGGTCCCTTGCCGTGTGGGTTGGGGTTGGCTTTGCCCTAATTCGTCTATGAGGGGTTTGCAGATCGAAACTCTTCTCGTTTTTGCTTAAATGTTTGCTCGATATTAACAACATATCTATAAGTCGTGCCTAATGAAGCGATGTCTAGAAACTCCATTTCTATTTGAATGTATCTATGCAAAAAATCACGGTATTTGAGCACCAGATGACGCTCAGAATGTTTGATACCCAATTTGGTACGTAGGGTATGGAAAATATTGATGAATTTTAGTACTGTCTGGTCCCTTTCTTGACGTAGGGTGGTCCATCTGGTGTACTGGTCCTCGTAGCTTCCAACAGGGTAGTATTGTTCTTTAATGGCATCCCAGAAAGGTAGTATTGATCAAGATTTAGGAGTGGAATGAACTAATTAACAAACTGAATACAATAAACATAGAGATAGGAAGAATAACACAAATATCCAATGAACAATATCGTCTATTAAATAATGAAATAGGTTGAAACTGTAAAATTGCATAACTCAAACTTGCTCGAATGGTGGTAGCTATCTCTGAGAAGAGATGTGGCTACTACACGCATCCGTCTGAGAAGAATGGATTACAATGAGGCTCCAGAGGCCCTTTTCATATTACTCATGAATGCCAAAACCCTAGACATCCAAAAACCTAACCCTAGAATGTGAAACATCAAAAGTTATGTGGGCCTTATGGATAAGGTGGTGTAATTTGGTACCTTAACTTCCTAGGGCCGTAACTTTTGCATACAACCTCTGTTTTAGGTGCGTGATACCCTGTTGGAAAGGTCTTTTAGAGAACTGCACATTCCGTTGTCAGACTCAGACTTTGTCCACAATTTGACTATGGCGAGTCAAAAAAACAATGTTTAGGGCCCCAAAACAGCCCTGGAAGTACAACAAGATGCGCTAACATGAAAACATACAAAATTAGCCAGTTGGATTAGGCGAGAGGCCACCCGTATCCACTTGGAGAATGTGTGGGGATTTAGACAACCCCAAAAGTGTAGAACTCACAATTATAAAGCAGTACAAAAGGATGTGTTGAACAAAACAGACACGAGGAGCCAGTTGGAATAGGTGGGTGGCCACCAATATCCACCTGGATCAAACACTAATGCATGGAGTCGACACAAAAATAAGAACATCACCATGACAATTTCTGGTTGTCTTTTGAACTATTTATACCACTTTCCAGGGCCATAGTATTCGCAACCGATTTGCATTTATCCACAAATAAAGCTCCCACTAGTTGTCAATTAAGCAGTTCTACCAGCCACCCAGCTACCATGTCCATTTATTCTAGGAATCATAGTCAACCCGAAAGTCGTCACACGCATGGCTTCTCCTACCAAACATGTGATTTACCACAACCAATAGTTCATGCACACCGCATGCAATCCCACCGTGGCATTCTCATGTCCATTGACATTGAGAAGGAAATTGTTGGGAACGGGACCCAACGTACAATTGATGACCAAGATCCCTAGCCTCGCCAAACAATTGCTTGAACTGTGTTTTGAAGTTACTGCATTTTGCTAGCTATCTCTGTCAGCATATGTTTTGTGTGTTGCCCTATATCAAAACCTTTGTTGAACCTAATAGATTTATTCTACACACTGCCTCCTCTATCGGTTGTAGTTTCCCTCCTCTTCTTCATTATCAGCCAAGGCGAACCAGACAAAAGGATGACGTTGGGCTTGTCTATTGGAACAATTACCCCATCCTTGCGATTTGCAAGTGATTGAGTAACCAGGAAAAGTTCTAGTTGCAGGACTTGGGCCAACTACTGCTTGAATTTTTAGAATACAGGATGAAGCACGACCATGCTTCACCAGTCTAGAGGAAGCCAAAGTAGAGAGATGTCGTTAGCCCAAACAAATGTAGACCAAATCCAAATGCCACCTTCGAGACGACCTTACTCATTCCAAAAGCTGTCAACGACTGTAACAACAACGTAGACAAATGGTTTGCACTTACTCGAGCAATGTGTGGGTACCCAACCTAGCCACATTCACAATGCTCACAATTCAACATAACATTTTTTCTTATGTCCCAACGCAACTTGAGTTGAGGACCACCAAGCTAATAGCATGCGAAACTTGCTAAGTACCGAATGTTAATGTTAGAAATCTGTAACAGGGTATACTCTCTAGAAAATAAAGTCATCCTGCAGCAGATGTTAATATTGTCCTCGCTTTCTCTTATTGTTGTTCTATAACACTAGCTGCATCAAGTTATAGTGTTAAGAGATATAAATAAATAAGATCATATTATTTCCAAATCTTATTGCTCTTTAACAATTAAGTGGTAAAGGATAGGACAAGTACATATTAAGAACACATAATCCATGGCCCAAAGCCATGCAACCATTGTTGAAATGAGCAAAGTACATAGCACAATTCTATGAAATGTACTAGTCTGCCTTTGTATGCGTCGTTCTTTTCAAATGCAAATAATCCAAACTTTGTTTATGTTTTGTGATCTAGCACGTCTTTTCTCAATTCAATGGTTATCTATTTTGATGCTCTATGTTTATTACTTCGTTAATGCACTACCATCCAATCAATGCAAGTCCAAGAATTTTGCTTCAATACATTGTCCATTCACATCCTACAAAAGGCTAGCACATCTATGTAATTCCTAGATCTCCTCCGGTGACAACTTGTTCAATCTGCCACAAAACATTCAATATGCAGATGTCTTGGAGTTGTGCACATCAAATCTTGACAAACCTTGGATTTCCAACTCACTACCAATACGATAGCCACAGATGCAATATGCACTTTGGATTATTCATAGTACTATGCAATATAGATATTTATTATTGCATATGTATATAATTTAATAAAAAAAGAGTTGTTCCTTGTGTAATTGTTACATACATACCTCCTCTTGGGACATTGTTCTTGAGCTTCTTCTCTTGCATTTCTTGCCACTTCTTTCTCTATTTTATTTTCATGTGAAAGCAGTGCACCAAATTCAATGAAAACACAAATAAACCCTTATGTCAAAATCACATGAAATACTAATGAATAACCAATGAATAGTACATAAGATAAAATTAGAAAAACACACATTTGCAATTCTTGTTCCATGTTTCTTTATTTGCCATGTTCTCTTTTTAAACACTGGTGATTGTTTTGATATAATACACATCGAACAAGTCAAATAACAATGGAGATCGATGGCGACAAGATGCAAACACAATGCAAATTGCCAATATTTKATTTTCTCHRYRACCAAAATATATGCTATATCARCTACTTGCAATACCRRCCACAATTTCTTGATCCAACATAGAAACAAGAACTTTCTAAATATCTAACAAGAATATGAAAACATGTTTTTGTTCAATTTGTGTCATTCAAAATATTCTTAAGCTATGTTTATAGCATCCAACAACCGGAGAAATTAAAAAAACAATCTCGAAACAACATACCTTGTTTTTTTCTCTGTTTATCTTTCATTCATTTTCCATATACATAGTTTCTGAAATAGCTCTTAACCATTTTAATCCACTCCTGAAAAAGAAAAATAATAAGCAAGCACTAATTTCTTTTTAGCACATATGATGCACATCAAGAATATTTCATTCAACCATTTGATCGAGCAACATTGTTGATAAAAGAGGACTGGTTTGCTTAAACACCACACCAATGCCAATGCAAATTTGAATGAAACCAAGTAATTGTACTATGCATAGAGAACACAGTATCAAACATGATGCGAGATGTATAACCATGCAAAGTAAAAAGAGCAGACATATAAGTTCTTCGCACAAGATTTGAGTATAAACCAAGTGTTAAATAGCCAAAGTATTGACTCTGTGCAACATACACCTATGCAAAAGTGTTGATAACATCGCTATGCCAATTGCACAAGTGTTTATGCAACTAACTCTGTCAGTGCCAGACCATAAGTGTCATGAATTCTCACAGTCTGCACATGTATACTTGGTTTATGTAAGATGGTCTATTTTTAATCCCTCCACGTGTCATCCTCCCACATTGCTACACTTCTGCAACTCCGTATTTTCAATACTTTCGCATCTGTTATTGTGACAAACACGGTAATTTGCAAACTAGGTCATCTATTTATGATGAATTGATTTGCTTTGATTTAGGAGGAAATGCCACACATCTAGAAGCAGTGCGAAGCAAATGTGTTGCTTATCTGTAAACTGCTCGATGGTTTTTTATTATGGCTATTGCTATTGGAAAGGTGGTTGATATATGTGTAAAGGATAGTTTAGCAGATTGACATCCTGCCCTTGGATTTTGGGTAATCCTAGGTCTGCAATCTATTTGTCTTGGATAATTTGCTAATCAAAAGCTTTTTTACTTCTCCACTTTTGAGCTTGGACAAATGTTTTGCAATAGTACGTGCGAAACTGCACAATAATAATCGACATAAATTCTGTACACAAGCATTGAAAATACACACTACTAGTTGTGCTAGCCCGCATGAGTCATCCTGTTGCATTGATACACTTCCATGCCTCTGCATTTCTTATAGTTATGGATCATTGATTGTGACAAGAAACATAGTTTGCAATATAGGTAACTGATTTATGGTAAATCGATTTGCTCTGATTAAGTAGGAAACACCACACATCTAGAAGCACTGCAAAGCAAATGCCAATGCAAATTTGAATAAACCAAGTAATTGTACTATGCATAGAGCACACATTATCAAACATGGTGCGAGATGCAGAATTGTGGCAGTGTGGAAAGAGCAGATGTAACAGTTTCCCACACAAGATTTGAATATAGACCAAGTGCTAAATAGACAAAGTATCGCCTTTATGCAACATACACCTATGTGGAAGTGTTGATGACATTGCTATGCCAATCTCACAAGTCTCTATGCATGATTATGACAAACAACATAATCTACAAAATAGGTCACTGATTTGTGATAAATTCGTTTACTCCACTTTAGGAGGAAATACCACACATCTAGAAGTAGTGCCAAGCAAATGTGTTGCTTATCTATAGACTTATTGATGGTTTTTTATTATGCATATTGTTATTTGAAAGGTAGCTGATATATGTCTAAAAGACATTTTAGCGGATTGTCATCTTGCTCTTGGCCTTGGGGTAATCCCAACTCTACGATCTATTTGTCTTTTGATAATTTGCTAGTCAAAAGCATTTTTGCTTTGCAACTTTTGAGGTTGAACAGAGCTTTTGCAATAGCGGGTGCCAAACTGCATAATAATCACCGACATGAATTCTCTGCACAAGCATTGAAAACACACAGTACTCGCTATGCTAGCGATAGTCCTCTGCCATTGCCAAGGTGCACAAGACATGGCTGAACCAAGTGCCGCCATATGTTCATAGTTATACTTAGTGTAGTTAAGACTATTTGTTTTTAATCCTTGGGCGAAGAACTCGCACAGGTCATCCTCCCATATTGTTACACTTATGCGTCTCTACATTTCCAATAGTTATGCATCCTTGATTATGATAAGCGACACAATTTACAATATAGGTCCCTCATATATTGTAAATTGATTTGCTTTGATTTAGGAGGAAATGTCACCCATCTAAAAGCACTGCAAAGCAAATGTGTTGCTTATCTGTACACTACTCGATGTTTTTTTATTAACGCTATTGCTATTCAAAAGACAACCAATATATGAGTAAAAGACAGTTTGGCAGATTTGCATACTGCTCTTGGCCTTGGGGCAATGACAACTCTACGATCTATTTATCTTTGGACAATTTTCGAGTAAAAAACGTTTTTATATGATGCGCATCAAGAATATTTCAATCAACCATTTGATCCAACAATACATCTGATAAGAGATGATTGGTTTGTTTAAACACTATACCAATGGCAATGCAAATTTGAATGAAACCAAGTAATTACACTATGAAAAGAGCACAAACTATCAAACATGACGCTAGATGCGGAACTGCAGTAGTGCAGAAAGAGTAGGCACATCATTTCTCCGCACAAGATTTGAATATAAACCAAGTGCTAAACAGATAAAGAATCGACTTTGTGAAACTTACACCTATGTGAAAGTGTTGATGACATCGCTTTTCCAATTGCACATGTATCTATGCAACTAACTCTGCCAATGCCAGACCATAAGTGAGATGAATTCTCAGTGCAAGGGACGAAAGTCTAGAACCCTGCACAAGGACTGATAATAGAGCAAACATTCGCTCAATCTATTTTGAATCCTCGTGCACCCTGCACAACTATACTTGGTCTACTTAAGACGGTCTATTTTTAAGCCTTGTGTGAAGAACCCCCATAGATCACCCTCCCACATCGCTACACTTCCACACCTTCACATTTCCAATAGTTTTGCATCTGTGATTGTGACAAGCGACGTAATTTGCAAACTAGGTCATTGATTTATAATAAATTGTTTTGTTTCGATTTAGGAGCAAACACCACACATTTAGAAGCAATACCAAGCAAATGTGTTGCTTATCTGAAGACTGTTTGATGGTTTATTATTAATATTATTGCTATTCAAAAGGTATTTGATATATGTGTAAAAGACATTTTTGGCATATTGACATCCTGCTCTTGGTTTTAAGGTAATCCTAGGTCTGTGATCTATTTTCCTTTGGACAATCTACTATTCAAAATCCTTTTTAATTACCCACTTATGAGGTTGGACGAAGGTTTTGCAATAGCCATATCTCGACCCTCCACACAAATATGGCTCTTGCACAACACACAAGCTCTAAATCGTTGCCCTTTGCTTGCAAATTTGACAAAATCAACCTTTGACAAATCGTTGGGATATCGTCCAAATTACATCCTTTGTCACAATTCACTGTGCAGACACATGAGACGCACAACCATAACTGGCATGAATTCTCCGCACAAGCATTGAAAATATACAGTATTGGCTATGTGAGTGAAACTCCTCCACCACTGTTGAGATGCGCAAGACATAGCCGCACCAAGTGTCGTCATATGTTCATAGCAAAAGGCACCAGACAAACTTCAAAATGCCAGTCTTTCTGAACTATACCCGCTTATACTATAATCAACCCTCCCCCCCCCCAAGAAAAAAAGAATAGATGGAACACAATGCAACGCACCAACCAAACAATCCCTAACACCATATGAAAATGCATCCAACCTAAAAACAACATTGCTCTAAAACACATGCAAAATAATGCATTGCTCCCTAACTTTATACCCACACTATCTCCATAGCATCAATGATATGCAAAACAAGATGAAAAATACAAGCCGACAATAGGGAAACACAAAATAAGAATCAAGACCTAATTTTCCCTGGCATATAGAATACAATGCAGAGGATTTCTTACATTTTGATGCACATTTCCACAACCCTAAAATTATAACTCTCGGAACTCGCCACTCCCACTTGCAAGTCTAAAACAACTCTGTCACTCTGAACCATAACATAGGACATGGTAGATAAACACATTAAGCACCCCCCCCCACAAAAAAAAATAAAAATGAATAATACAACCTCAAAACAACACACCTTCTCTCCCTGTCCACCTTTGACTGCTTTCGGATCACACAGTCTCTGTAACAATCCCTGACCCACATGACTTACTTCTGGAAAAACCAGCAACACAACAAAAGTTGTTGCACTATGCTCAAAACAAGCTCTATTAAACAACAACAATACAACCTCAAAACAAAACACCTTCTCTCCCTGTTCACCTTTGACTGTTTTTGGCCTACTCAATCTTTGTAACAACCATCGCTCGACTTGACTTGCTTCTGGGAAAACCAACAAGACAATAGAGCTATTTGCACTATGTAGTATATCGGAACAACCCCGCCTTCCTGACTTACAGAATAATAAATCACGATCAAACCCAAAAAATTCCAAAACCATAGATGATTCTTAGGATTAAAACCATAAATGATTCTCAGAATTCCTTTGTAGTGAATGGACATCGATTGAAAGTGTACAACAAGCCTTTGTCAAAAGATGATTTCTTACAGGAAGTGGCCAAGCAAACAGAACTGAAGATAGTAGGAGGGGAGTCTTCCTCTCCTGCTGCTCCTTGATCATGCATACTGTTTAAAACTCTGTAAAT
>JASDQU011178294.1:10767-20988 GCA_032191745.1 Picea mariana
AAACACTAAAATATAAAATGTAAAATTATGAAAAATTATATAAAAATAAATATATGTATCTAAATATTTTATAGAGTGATATCATCCGATGAATGCTCATGAATGTCTGCACTTAGGGAATAAAAGTCTCGGCCTTTCAAATTCCGCAACTTGTACCTTGCAAGATCACCCAAAAAGTTGACATAATGGCTTAACAAATTCTCTGACATCATCGAGGAATTTAAAAGTGGTGGTCATCAAGATTAATCTTTTTAAAGCTTATGGCAGGCTCAACTAGATATATTTGGGGTTGATGTTAACTCATATTGGTTTCTATATTTCCTTTATCACTTGGCTAATGAGTTGTATTTTTTTTTTTCTTTTTCGGTGCTAATTAATGGCACCGCTTCTGATTTTTTTAGGCTTGGTAGAGGCTTAAGACAAGGTTGAAAGAGTTCTAAGAGTTTTACAGGTGTGAATATTGGGGAATTTTTTTTTGTCTCATCTTCTATTTGTGGATGATATTTTAATCTTTTGTGATGGTTTAAGAAGGGATTTTCTCAATTTGAAAGAGATGTTAGATTTGTACTATGCTACTGCATGGATGATGGTAAATTTAGGAAAATAAAATATTTCTTGTATAGGGATTGAGGGAGAAAATGTAGATTCCTTTCTAAATATTTACCTTTTAAGTAGGATAAATTGGAAGAGGGGTTGAAGTATCTAGGTTTCTTTTTAAAACCTAATGCATATTTGAAGTAGGATTGGAATTGGTTATCTGTTAAGTTCGAAAAAAGAGCACCCTCTTGGTATTTTTGTTGGTTATCTATGGGTGGTAAGTTGGTTTTAGTAAAGGAAATCTTGGAGCATATACTAGTATATTGGATGTCCCTTTCTTGGATACCAAAGGGGATATTGCAGCACATGAGAAAGATTAGTTTCATATTTCTTTGGTTGGGGAGTTGTGAGAAAAGGTGACTTCCTTGGGTTAAATGGCAAAAGTTGGCTGCCAAAATCCTTTGTTGGGTGGGATCTTAAAAATATTTTTCTCTTCTCTATGGCTCTAGCGGTGAAAAGTGTATGGAGACTTATAAAAGGGAAAGGTTTACAATGTCTGGCTATTCTACAAAAGTATACATTTCCTAAGTTAATTGATGATTGGATTAGAAGGCCTCAAAAAAGTTTGCACGATGTTTATGTAATTTGGAAATCTTTGATTTTGTCTTTCCCTCTGGTTGGTGATGGTATGGTTTGGAATGTTGGAAATGGAACCCAAGTCAATTGGGGGAGGATCCTTGGGTTGGGAGTGGCATGGATCACAAACTCCTTTATCACATGATCCAAAATATAAGGACTATAGTATTATATAAACTACCTCATATTGTTGAGAATGTATTCACTGATATTTGGGGTCAAGGGTGGATCAAAATTGATAGATTGGATTTCACAGGTGTTGATGAAGATGTTTGGGGGGGTTATGTCAAAAAATGAAATAGGATACATGTAAGAATCACATAGAGGTGGAAGGAGTGGGCAGGGATATCTTTGTCCCTGGAGGAAAAAAGGAGCTCTTATACTCTTGGAACATAGAACACGCCACAAATAACCAGGCAGAGGCATACGCTCTCTACCAGGGACTACAGTTGGAAAAGGCACAGGGTATTAAATCCATCACTCTCATTAGCAATTAAAAATCTACTATTAATCATGCAAGGTTGGGAACCCTCCCTTCTAATGGTTTCCTCAGGGATATATTTCAGCATATACACCTAGAGATGTAAGCCTTCTTGAGTGTTGAAACTCTCCACGCACTCAGAAAAACAACAAGGATGTGGATCAACAAGAAAACCTAGCTATCAGTGAGAATATCGAGACCTTAAGAGTCAATGGGTAGGCATCCTCACACTATATCCCATGACTTTTTCTTCTCATAGTTTCAAATGCCAATGGGGTGGGTCCATGATCCAAAAAGATCTTTTAACAACAATGGTTGAGTTATTTTACCATTTAGGAAACTAATGAAAGAGGAAGAATGAATAAGGAAACATAGCAGCCATTAAGCAATATACATATCTGGAAATAAACATGAAGAACAACAAACTATAAACAACAAAGTGATAATGGAGTTCGACAATCTTGCCTACGTCTCCGGGCCTTTGTCTCAGTGGGTGGGGCTTTCTTATTTCTGTTCGAAGATTTAAATGTACATGATAAAAGTGCCAATGGATTACAACAATGAGCTAGTTGTGTTTTGCTAGATTTCAAGAACCCATCAAAACTGATGGCACCAAAATCGGATGAACGAAGCTCCCAGAAATGGCTCGCAAAGGTGTGCTCCTCAATAGCTTCCCTGCATAAAATTAGCTTTTCCTCAATAATTCATCAACATTTTCCTGATCTGAATCTCCCTCATGGCTTCAAGAAACTCTGGTTTATATAGGCTTGAAGTGGGTAACAACTTTCCAACTTCTCCCCAAGATCTGGCCTCAAAAAGGGCCTAAGATCCTCCAAAAATGGATTAAATCTCCCAAATCTGGCTAATAATCCATTAAAAATCACAATACATAGTATAAAACCCACAAATAGGAAAAATATAGGACGCAACCCCTTTTCCTCGGGCTCCTGGTCACCTGGACGCCTCCATGTGGCGAAGCGCTAGACTAGCGCATTGGCCCCTAGTCTTTATCCTCCTCGACCTTGAGCCCTGGTCTTATGGTGTATCCATGTGTTCACACCTTATACCCATGCACCTGCAACTATGATAGCCCTTGGATTCTAGCCTATGGTTATGCCCCTTGGTCGGTGGGCTAGCCTGACTGACTAGGGCTAACCCCATAACCTCCGTGCCACGAAATAACATTCAGGTCATATGCGATATAGGAAGCAGAACCGAGGGCTGAGGGGGCGAGCTGGAATGGTGCGCACCCACGTTATCACATAAGTCATATGTTATGGTTATATGCTATGGTTTGTGTCGGGGGCTGGGGCTAGACCCCAACCCTTTTCTCCGCCCGTTACATAACATAACTAAGTTTAAATATCAACATCGCCACCATAGGTTAAGACCCACCATGTAGGTGGGATGTTAGCCCTTCCTATGCGAAGACGTATCCACCCATAGAGGTCACAAGGTCGACCCCCATGGACTCTCAAACAACTTTTAACCAAAATCCAATAAAGGGGTGCCACGTGGTAGCCCATGTCTGGGCCATGTGGCACCATACCACTTGCCCACAAACTGCCACGTGTTGGACTATGATTCATCCATCTGTCTGCTATGTGTCTTCCCAGTTAGTATCCACTGTACCTACCATGTCAGCATCCACTGTACCTTCCACTGTGCCTTCCATGTCATCCAACTGGCACGTGTCATATGACTGTACGACCTCGCCACGTCAACATGTGCCATGTGTCACCCTTGCAGTGGTGCCACATGTCACACTCTGATTGGTCCACCTATCACCATCAATTACCCAGTCAGCACCAATGCATCATTTCCATGTCACCTGTACGTCCTATATAGTCAACTGCCACGTCAACATTGTATGGACTATACAGTCAACATTTTTTTGCATGTTTGACGAAACGAACAGATCATGATATCTTTTGCATATGACGTCTGTTTGAGCTTGTTCAAGTTGCATTGGGTTCATATCAACGAGGCCTCAACACACGTCTGTTTTGAAGAGATTTTGAGCACTTTTATTTTTAGGCCTTCCTGGACCCTATCTTGACTCCGAGATCCATTTTGGATCACACTTCCCCACTAAAGACCTTTTGGTCCTCCAAAAGGTTTCAAAATGGACCTTATTGATTACATACTCATAAGGATAAAAAAAAAACACTATGTGTTCAAAAATGATGTTATAACAGGTCATCATTACAATATGTGTGATTACATTAATGGAAGCAAAATACAATGAAGATGTGACATCCACTTCTGTCAAAACCAAGTGACTGTTTTCTTTCCTTCATGGTGTTCCTCTTGCTTCACTGGTAATGCCTCTTCCTTTGTGAGTAAAAGCACAATCCTTTTGTCCTTGTTTGGATGAAGCTCTGGATTAAGCTTCCAACATTTAGCGTTTTGATGTCCACCCCTGTTGCAATAAGTGCAGTGGTTTTTTGGCATCCAGACTTGTTTTCCCTTCTCTTTATTTCGTTGTGGAGTTGAGTCTTTATGTCATGTCTCCTTCCTGGTTGACAGAGATTTCCTGTACAAAGTTTGTGTCTTCCAACACTTGGAAACACAATGCTTGGGTGAATGACAAAAAGTACAAGGATACATATTCTACAAGTTTTGGATTACATGATTATGTTTTTTATAATCAAGAAGAGAATTGGTAAAACCATGACCATTATACCTGTCTTGCTTATCTTCACTTTTATTTGGGGATGATTTGCATTCACTATCACCATCAAGGAGTGATACACCATCACCTTTCGTGAATTGTTTCCGCAATGACTTAAACTAGTCCTTTGAAGCATCACTTGCTTCCAATGTTTTGGATTCCATCTTGAAGAATGCTCCATTCTCCTCTTCGCCATATCCCAATCCTAAATAACAAGGTATTTCCACAACCTCTATGGGATTAACGATACCTTGACCCTTATTTCCAAGGCCCTTTCCTTCATAACCCATCTTGGTTAGCAATTTCAAACCTATACCTCTTGTATGTTTTTCAAATGCACCAAAAGAACCATCTTGATGAGAACAATGCGAAATTGATGAATGACTTCCACTGCATACCTCAAAGATGTTTTCTGAATTTGGTGTAGAAGGAAATTCCTTCAATTCTTCTTTTCTTTTGTTGTTCTTTGAAGTTTTTTCTTGAACCGATCTCTTTCGTTCCAAGTAATCTTCATACAACACTTTCACCATCTCTGACATGAAAAATAGAGTTTTACTCATATCCTTCTCATATTTAGAAAGTCCCTCTTTAGATGCCATTTTCTCAACTGAGATAAGATTTTCCCTGGTAAACATGTAAACTCAAAATCCAACCGTCAACTAGCTCTGATACCACTTGATCCGAAAAGATCTTTTAACGATAATGGTTGAGTTATTTTTGCATGAGTTATTTGATCATTTAGGAAATTAATGAAAGAGGAATAATGAAAGAGGAAACATAGCATCCATTAAGCAATATACAGATCTGGAAATAAACATGAAGAACAACAAACCATAAACACCAAAGTGATAACAGAGTTTAGAAATCTCCTACGTCTCCAAGCCTTTGTCTTAGTGGCTGAGGCTTTCTTATTTCTGTTCGAAGATTTAAATGTACATGATAAAAGTGCCAATGGATTACAACAATGAGCTAGTTGTGTTTTTCTAGATTTCAAGAACCCATCAAAACTGACGGAACTGAAATTGGATGAATGAAGCTCCCAGAAATGGCCTGCAAAGGTGCGCTCCTCAATAACTTCCTTGCATAAAATTGGCTTTGCCTCAATAATTCATCAGCATTTTCCTGATCTGAATCTCCCTCATGGATTCAAGAACCTTTGGTTTATATAGGCTTGAAGTGGGTAACAACTTCTGAACTTCTCCCCAAGATCTAGCCTCAAAAAGGTCCCAAGATCCTCCAAAAAATGGATTAAATCTCCCAAATCTGGCAAATAATCCATTAAAAATCATATTACATAGTATAAAACCCACAAATAGAAAAAACAGATGGCGCAATCCCTTTTCCTTAGGCTCATGGTCATATGGACGCCTCCATGTGGCCAAGTGCTAGACTGGTGCGCTGGCCCTTGGTCTTTAGCCCCCCCGACCTCGGGCCTTGGTCATATGGTGTGTCCATGTGTCCGCACCTTATACCCCACGCGACCGCAACTGTGATAGTCTGCTAGATTCCAGCCTATGGCTATGCCCCTTGGTTGGCAGGCTAGCCCGACCGACCAGGGTTAACCCCATAACCTCCACGCCACGAACTTACATCCAGGTCATATGCGATATAGGAAGCAGAACCGAGGGCTGAGGGGGCGAGATGGAATGGGCACATGCCAATGTTGTCACATAGGTCATATGTTATGGTTAAATGCTATGGTTTGTGTCGGGGGCTGGGGCTAGCCTCCAACCCTTTTCTTTCCCTATTACATAACATAACCAAGTTTAAATATCAACATCGCCACCATAGGTTAAGACCCACCATGTAGGCAGGCTGGTAGCCTGGCCTACGCGAAGATGTAGCTGCCCATAGAGGTCATGAGGTCGACCCCCACAGACTCTCAAATAAATTTTAACCAAAAGCCAATAAAGGGGTGCCACGTGGCAACCCATGTATGGGCCACGTGGCACCATACCACTTGCCCACAAAATTCCACGTGTCGGACTATGATTCATCCAACTATCTTCTACGTGTCTGCCTAGTCAGCATCCACTATACCTTCCATGTCAGCATCCACTATACCTTCCACTGTACCTGCCGTGTCAGCCAACTGCCACGTGTCGTACGACTGTACGGCCTTGCCACATCAGCTTGTGCCATGTGTCACCCTTGCAGTGGTGCCACGTGTCACACTCTGATTGGTCCACCTATCACCATCAATTGCCCAGTCAGTGCCAATGCATCACTGCCACTTCACCTGTACGATCGTACAGACTGTACAGTCAACTTCCACGTCACCACTGTATAGACTGTATAATCGACATTTGTTTACATGTTTGACTAAATGAACATATCACGATATCTTTTGCATACAACGTTCGTTTGAGCCCGTTCAAGTTTCTTTGGGTTTGTATCGATGAGGCACACACACACATTCATTTTGAAGAGATTATGAGAACTTTGATTTTAGGCCTTCTTGGACCCCATCTTGGCTCCGGGATCCATTTTGGATCAGTCCCCCAAATACAAACCCCCTCCTGAATCTATGTCACGTCATGTCTCCATCCTATTCCACACATTGAATCCACATTCTCTTCCCCTCCTTGCACATGTTTCCGGGCCTCTTAAACACCTTCACCTCCCTTCACACTCGTGTGGATTTCGTGTCCCCATCAATCCTATGTCCTTACTCAGATCCACCCTTCTCACCTGGTGGCTCCTGTACTACCTTTGTCATCCTTCATTTTCGTCACCCCGTACCTTATGACTCCACTCTATCCACCTGTCGATTTTCACTTTCCTCGGGTCTGGACCTTGAATTCGTGTGGTCATCGTCATTTCATCATAGAAATGACTAGCAAATCTTGTCACCATTTATAGAATAGGATTTGTCTCTCTATGCATTGTATTGCCTCATCCTCCCCTTCCCAATTCAGAATTATGTTTCATGTTTGGGCACAACGACTCCATCCTTCTCATTTTTCCTCTCTGTTAAGCTCTATGTGCAAAGGAACTCTTCAACATTCATGTCAATGGCGATAGGTAACGCTAGCAACTTGAGGAGAAATAAGGAGATTATGGATGATGAACAGAGTGAACTTCTCTCCATTGTTCAATCTCTTCAAATTTAGGTTAGTGGCCTCTTAGCCCAAGTTCTTTCCATCCTAGAAATCATCATTCAACATCGGCAAGGTCAGCGACAAATGCAGGATGAGTGTGTTTCTCTAAGGTCACAAATAGAATACCTCCATCTTCTCCCCAATGCCAACATAGCCTCCAGAACGAGATAAAAAAACTTGAAGAATCTTCATCCCTAGGGATCATCCAGAAGCTTCTGGATTTAAATTCCCCTCCTTCAGATTTTAGAGACGCAACCTCGGGTGGTCAAAACCCTCATAAATCCTCTTAATCTAATGCAGTGTTTTTGTGTACACATTCTAGGTGCCTTTATCAGAGTCTAGTCAGTGAAATAGTTTTTATTAAAGTATAGTCTAAAGTTTAAAGAGACACAAACCAAATCTTCCTCTGGTTTCCATAACGTAATATTGAGGGTTTTGGTCCTAAATTTTTTGAATTCTATGTACTTTTTATGTGTTCCTCCACGCATCTTTTATTAATATAATTTCTCCAACTTTTATGAAAAAAAAGACATGTAAGAATCACATAAGAGGATGATGAATTGGTGTTGGATAATACTCCCATGGGGATTTATACTCCAAAATTTGGTTATCTTTCCTTAAGTGAAGCATGGGTTCAGAAAGATGATGCTTGGTGGTGGATTACTAAGAGGGTGTGTGAATCAGTAATAGAGCAATTTAATCCTTTTTCACCATAAAATGCAAGTGTTATATCAATGTAGCATTATCATCCAATAGTTGCAGAGTAAATAAACAATGAACAAATGAGCAATCACACACATACACAGTACACCAATGTTTTACATGGAAACCCAAAGTGGGAAAAAACCACGTAATGATGTTTCTTATATGTCTTTAAGAATTACATTCATTGGAAGAACTAGCTTCCTTTGTTTTCCAGCTACAATTTGAAGGAGGCTCCAACCCCCTAGTTTCTCAGGATACAACTTGAGGGAAGCTCCAACTCCCCAATTCTCTGGCTACAACCAGAAGGAGGCTACAACCCCCTATGTTCTCTGACTACAACCGAAAGGTGGCTACAACCACCTATCCTTGCCCTGTCAACCCACCCTAACGTAGAAGTAGAATGATGAAACCACTATCACACTATCACTGTGAGATATACCACTGTAACAACTTGTACCACTGACCTTCAACCAACCAACTTGTAACAACCTATACCAATAACCTTTTCCAACATGTACCATACATCAACCTATACCTCAACCTTTAATCAACCTAGACCATAAACAAGTTCATCAACCATGCACCAACCTGTACCTCAACCTGTACTATGAACAAGTGCATCAACCATGCACCAACCTATACCTCAACCTGTACCATGAACAAGTGTATCAACCATGCACCAAACCTGTACAAATAACCTGTGACAAAAACATATCCAGACAACCTATCTCATCAATCTCATC
This sequence comes from Picea mariana, assembly GCA_032191745.1. Lineage (NCBI taxonomy): Eukaryota > Viridiplantae > Streptophyta > Pinopsida > Pinales > Pinaceae > Picea > Picea mariana. The sequence goes on from JASDQU011178294.1 coordinate 19,645, forward strand.
AACCAAATCATCTCTAGTCACCAGGATCAATCACCAAGACAACTCTCAAAGATGTGCATCAACCAAGCATAACACAATAACTCATAATCATCACCAAGATCAATATGTGCTTCTAATAATATACCAAGAAACGTATGCTACATCATTCATAAACCATGTGTCAACAATACTACTAAAAAGTGCCTCCAACCATGTACCAAGTATGTACCAATCATGTATCAACTACTCATCAACTATGACTCATCAAGATGTACCAACATCATCAACTATACACCTCATGTATGTGCCAACTCATCTGCTACTTGTCTCAACCATGTACCCAACATGTACCTCAACCAAAAGCCCTCATCAATTTCATCATCCAAATCTGATTTGTAACTCTGTAATAGACTCAGTGTATATGATCACATACGTGCAAACCTTCCTTAACTTTAACAACAAGAGACTAGCATTTTCATCAAACTTTACTTTAGTCTCACATGACTATTTTTGGATTAGTCAACAACCCTAACTTGAAATAATCATAACTATGTACCTGTAATGAATAAATATCTGAAAATAGTACACAATGTTCTTCAGTGTGTTTTATGCAATTCCTCCATGTTTCACTACTTGGAACCTCTCAGAAAAGGTCTTATAGCAAAAATAGCATACCTTGTTGAATTCTAGCTTATTCTAGAGAGTGAACATGTAGAGTGTGCCCCGCACATAATATTTGTTGTATGGATCTGAAAATTGTACATAGAATACTATAGACTGTACTCTAACCAACACATTTGATATTACTTAATTTGGATCTGTTATGAAGAAGTTATGACGTTTTTACCAAAAACACATGTTTTAGACTAGTTTCACGACTAGCCAAAACCCTATTTTCCACGGAGTGTAACTCCAAAAGTACAACGACCCACAAGATGAAATTTGTACCACAACTACTTGGATATGTTTCCTCAACGACCTCCCAATTTCACGGTCTGAATCATTCTAAAAAAAACTTTATTGCGAAAATGGTGAGATGACCTGTAAATAACATACTTTAGAAAGCATCATCAAAATAATTTATCCTCCCTTGAATTTCGACCTTCTTTACTTCACCTTCCCTCTGAAATTCGGCTTAGATATCCTTTGGTTACCTTAGTTACCTGTAGATATTCAATATTCTCAAGTGTGATTAAAATTAGAGAGCCTTCCCTCTTATTTATACTTTCATGTAGCTTCCTCAAGGGGTTATCTTTTAACCATCTTAACCCACTTTCCTTATTTTAGGGTTAACCCACTTCTAACCACTTGTCAACTTAGTAATTTATACATTAACTTTATTATTTAAATAATTTATTTTTTATT
>JASDQU011178294.1:45279-56584 GCA_032191745.1 Picea mariana
GTCATGTTCTTCATATCTTCTCTCAGCTCTTCCACAACTGGATCTGCATGCTTATATTGATTTTCCTCCAATTGCAAGGCTTCTTGCAAGGCCTCAACCTGAGTTTGAAACTTTTGTTGCCTCAATGGATACTTCAAATGCGCCAATAAAGAGTTAATAGATAAATGTCTATGTTGCATATCTGTAATAGGATACTTCAACTTACCTTTTAGTATTTTGAACTTCTGTTCAACCTCCCAGACTGACTCACCTAGCTTTTGTTTGATCTCTATCATCTCATTCATGAACTAATCCTCTGAAATATGTCGCTGAAATTCATTGATCAATTCCTTTTTCACATCTGTGACAATTTTAGGTGCTCCTTGTGGATTTTTTACTGCAAGACCCATATACCAGTCTAGTGTGTGGTCTCTGAATGTGATCGCCAGCTATTACACTTTTGTATCTTAATCTTTAATTTGCTTATCTTCCCAAATCTTTTCACAAATAAACATATACTTCTTAGGGTCCTCTGACCCTTATCCATAGAACTCATATAACCTAATAGTTGGATCGACTCCTACCATTGTGATTTTTGTTGTACTACCACCTCCACGCAGTGTATATACTTGATTTCTACTAGTTGAACTTATACTTTTTATTGAATTTTCACTAGACCCACATCCTACTAAAATCCTTCTACCACTAATCACTTGTTGTCTTAACGTTTCTTATTCTTCAGATGTATTAGTCACACATGGGGTTGTGGGTTCCACACTAATTCAGATCTAGAACGGAGAGTCTTCTTCTGCGCTAAGCTCTCAACCTCTAGTTTTCCTCTCATATGTGGAATGCAATATTTCCTCAATCTACCCGATCGCATGAAGATCCTCTACCTCTTCCTCATCACTTTCGAAGCCCTCTCACTCAACTACTTCCTTCTTTTTCCTATTGATCTTATACTGGTAGGGACTTCTGCTACATGCCGCTCCTGCTCTTTCCATTATCTCCTTGGTTTGTTCCTCATCCATCATAATAGGGTCCATTACTTCCTTCTTCTGGCCTCCATACAGAGCCCTTTCCATATCTCAGATATTCCTTAGTGCTTGCCCCAGCTCCCCCATGCGTGCAGAGTGATTTAGCTATCTGACTCCATTGTCATCACACCTTTATCATGTGATAAGATCTTGATCGACGTGTAAAGTGACCTGATGTACCTTCCTCTCGGTGCCTTTAGAAACGCCTACTCTAGAATAGTGTAAGACTTTGCAGTATCAACTGCAAACTCAGTAATAAACCCTACAACTATGTTGTCTAACCAGAAATCCACTGCGTGCATGAATTTATTATTGACCCTTTCCAACTGCACAATATTCTTAGTAGTCCACTCTACTGGCCTTATCCAGTTAGTTGGATGAGTATCCTTCAATCTCAATAACCATTCATGTAATAACTCTGGAAAATAACATAAATATGCTTCATGAAAATGAGTAAACACATACCTCTACAGATATTGGCACAGTGTATATATGGATCTTCTATTGTCTTTCTATGCAAATTCAAGTTGCTTTGTCTCCAACCATCTTTCAATTTCTTGCTTCGTTGGATTCCATGGCCTAAACATCCCCTTCTACCACTGCATTATCTTCATCATATCCCCTCCAATATGATCTTCTGAGTTCCAACCGGAAACATAACCATTTGTTGGATGTATGGGCTGACTCGGGTTCTACCTTAGTTCTCCAACAAAACCCTAGAAATAATTGATGCTTCTGGTAAACCAGAAGGAAACACTGCGCAAAGAGTTCAAAACATAGTCTCACCCGAGATGGCTTATGGGTGATTGCATGACCCAAGTGTCTGCAATCGTGGAAGGGATGATGCTCCTGGGATGTTAGGAATATTTATACTTCTTCTACTTCAACATTCATTCTAGCATACCATCATTCAATTCTACCATTCATTTAACCCTCAACATTCATTTTGCATAAAATAACATGTCTAATCTAGTGCGTGTTGTAAATAGATTCATTCATTTACTTATTCATTCATCATAAATCATACAAAACATAAGAGAACACACATGGAGACACCATGTTTTACTGTGATTCACCCCCCCTAGGCTATGTCCACAAATATCTTCTGTTTTTTATTATTCTTTGTCAAAATCTTGCGTTGTGTGCATTACATCAGTAATAGATAAGTATTGGTGAGGTTGACCAACGTCGCACTAAGCTCCACAACTTGTGACCTGACCCTCAGTTATAACTCAGTTACAACTCCAAAACAAACTCATCTCCAAAGCTCCAGACCTATCAAAATTTATCCTCTATCTACCTTATACATTATGTATTTATATTAAAAAGGTGGGTAAAAACCCATTAAAATGATTACCAAAACCCTAACCCTAAGTGGATTAGGTTTGTCCACATAGTAACTCCTTGCGCGTGACTAGTCCTCGATCCAATCGTTCCTCTTCTTCTTGTCATTCTTCTGCCTTTGACTCTTCTTTTCCCACGTTGCTTTTCTTTAATTCCAAGTGCACACTGCTTCTTTGGTTCATTCCTTAGCTGTCTGCCTCATTTGTTGTGCTCTTCCTTATTCCTCAAACTTTGCTCCAAAATAACTTGCTACAACAATTGGAAATAACGTATAGATAGATGGTTTGATAGCCTTCCTCCATCAATTGGAAATAGCGGATAGAATGACCTTTCTTGCCGATACCTTGGTTGGAAATAGTGGTAGGACTATACTTCCTCCACCATAGAACGAATGGAAACTATAACTGGGTCTCGATCCAGGCAAGGCACTTAAATTGTTGCATGAATTCCCACTCTGGTACTAGGGACCCTGTAACTGGTCATGGATGTAACCAGATGAAGGGGCATTAGGACTAGAAGGATATACTCATATTGGTCATTGGTGTAGATGAAAAGTATAACTTTATGCTCTTGATAGTGCTCTGACTGTGGATATGAGATTAGCAAAGATATCTAGCCGAGGAACCAAAAACATAGTTGACGTCATTGAACCTAGAAGAAAATTTTAATTTAGCAAACCAATTGTATAAGACGTGTCTTCCTAGTGTTATATTGAAGTGTTTGAAGGAATTTGCACTAAATGAATACGTGTAACACTTCTTTGTTTTTATAAGATTAAAACTCATAAAAATGATCAAATTTCTTCACATTGAAAACTTTTTCATATTTATTTTGTAAATGGTTAACAAAAATTAATATAGCATTTTGTATTACATATTGAGTACAACATGCATATAGTAAATAATTAATACTTAAAGTCAACTTTTCTTTAAAAATCAAACATGGATTAATAGTGAAAAACTTGGAGAGGTTTATGATAAAGCACAATTCAATTTAACCAATGTTCACATATTAGAAGATGAATCATCATCATCAATAAACGTTGGCTGGCATGGTATTGAAACCTGTGTTATTATTAGTTAATCAAATGACTCATAATTTATTTTGATCTATACAAGAAGTAATTTTTTGTTAGTCGAATTTAAATTACTTGTTAATTTACTGGAAGCCTCTAGAGAAAACTATTACGGTGAAGCTAATACTTGGTATGATTATTTTTTCTTTGTATTCTCAATAACCGTAGCTTTCAAAAATATGCATTCCATAAATTTCAGGCTTCGCCCAAAATTGTGTTCATTGTTAACCATAACGTTTGAAAGATAAATCCTATCATACGACCATTCCATTCCATGTGATGTGTTAGGACAATGTTGACTGAATAAATCTCAAGACTTGTTATGACTATTATAATAAATATATTTATTTCAATGTGTCTAGCTTCTTCTCTAGATGGAGTGGTAGGGAGAAACGAACATGACATGACTTTCAACAATATTACAATTGTGTTTTCAATTTCTTTTTTCTAATGGATAGTCATTAACGATATTAAAACATTTTTTGTTTTGGCTTATCATTTATTTAGTATAAATATTTAAATCAATTTTTTTCTATTTCAGGCAGCTCATTGGAACACATTTATTATTAAGACATCATGTTCAAATCCTGATAACCAAGAACAAAAAATGTTAAGCTAATTTCAGATAGTGACATTGATGGCATAATTTTTTATGTTAATTTGATTTCATATAGTGACATTGATGGCATAATTTATTACTAGTGAGTTTATAGTTAAAACCACCGAACCAATTATATATGGAACAATCTTGAATGATATTACATACAAGAACAAAAAATGTTACATTGATCTCAATAGTGAGTCTGATGACAACATTTACTAATAATGAGATTTCAATCAAAACTGATACATCAGCTATATGTAGGACACTTTTGAGTGATATCACATATGAGTAATAGAAAATATATCCTTGTATATTAGTCAATATGTAGAGAAAATATCTAGTATATACTTTAATTACAAGCTTAGTATACATGTGTGACTTTTGAACTATACTCTGATTCATAGATGGCACAACCAAAAAGATCAACTTATCAATGTTACCTCAGCAATGCTAACACTTCAATCTGATCCCGCTGTATCATCAGGAGTACAGATTATGTGATCTCTCTTTCTATACAAAGTTTAGAATATTATTTAATGTGTTGCCAACGAGAACACAGGTGGAATATCATCTCAATTATTTCTATAAAAAAAATTAGAATATTATTTAATGTGTTTCCAACGATAACACATGGAATATCATCACAATTGTAGGTTTTGTTGTATCTATACATAATGACACAACTAGAAAGATAAGCTCGGATACGAAAATTCGTGCTCTTCCTATTTTCACTCTTTTACTTTTACACATGATGCATATGAAATCAAAGTAATGTTATAAACACACAATTTACATGTCCTTCTACCAAAAAGACATGTTCTTCCACCTTCTTTGGTATCGACTTGTTGCTCCACAACTTTGCTTGTTGGTGGTAAAAATCAGAATTCTTTATAGGGTATAGTTGGGCATATTATATGGATTGAAATTTGAAATTTCTTCAATAAATGATGACAATAAAAACTTCACTTGGTGATGGGTGCCTAAAATGGCATATCTCCAACACATATCCATACCTTTTTGTTTATCATTTTATGTATTCCCTTTTTGACACCTCCTTTATCTAATTCACCACACTTATCACTAAGGTACAAATCCTCTTCCTATATGCCATTATTATGTTACTTNACGTTGGCTGGCATGGTATTGAAACCTGTGTTATTATTAGTTAATCAAATGACTCATACTTTATTTTGATCTATACAAGAAGTAATTTTTTGTTAGTCGAATTTAAATTACTTGTTAATTTACTGGAAGCCTCTAGAGAAAACTATTACGGTGAAGCTAATACTTGGTATGATTATTTTTTCTTTGTACTCTCAATAACCGTAGCTTTCAAAAATATGCATTCCATAAATTTCAGGCTTCGCCCAAAATTGTGTTCATTGTTAACCATAACGTTTGAAAGATAAATTCTATCATACGACCATTCCATTCCATGTGATGTGTTAGGACAATGTTGACTGAATAAATCTCAAGACTTGTTATGACTATTATAATAATTATATTTATTACAATGTGTCTAGCTTCTTCTCTAGATGGAGTGGTAGGGAGAAACGAACATGACATGACTTTCAACAATATTACAATTGTGTTTTCAATTTCTTTTTTCTAATGGATAGTCATTAACGATATTAAAACATTTTTTGCTTTGGCTTATCATTTATTTAGTATAAATATTTAAATCAATTTTTTTCTATTTCAGGCAGCTCATTGGAACACATTTATTATTAAGACATCATGTTCAAATCCTGATAACCAAGAACAAAAAATGTTAAGCTAATCTCAGATAGTGACATTGATGGCATAATTTTTTATGTTAAGTTGATTTCAGATAGTGACACTGATGGCATAATTTATTACTAGTGAGTTTACAGTTAAAACCACCGAACCAATTTATATGGAACAATCTTGAATGATATTACATACAAGAACAAAAAATGTTACGTTGATCTCAATAGTGAGTCTGATGACAACATTTACTAATAATGAGATTCCAATAAAAACTGATACATCAACTATATGTAGGACAATTTTGAGTGATATCACATATGAGTAATAGAAAATATATCCTTGTATATTAGTCAATATGTAGAGAAAATATCTAGTATATACTTTAATTACAAGCTTATTATACATGTGTGACTTTTGAACTATACTTTGATTCATAGATGGCACAACCAGAAAGATCAACTTAGCAATGTTACCTCAACAATGCTAACACTTCAATCTGATCGCATTGTATCATCAGGAGTACGGATTATGTGATCTCTCTTTCTATATAGAGTTTAGAATATTATTTAATGTGTTGCCAATGAGAACATGGGTGGAATATCATCTCAATTATTTCTATAAAAAAATTAGAATATTATTTAATGTGTTTCCAACAATAACACGTGGAATGTCATCACAATTGTAGGTTTTGTTGTATCTATACATAATGACACAACTAGAAAGATAAGCTTAGATATGATAATTCCTGCTCTTCCTATTTTCACTCTTTTACTTTTACACATGATGCATCTGAAATCAAAGTAATGTTATAAACACACAATTTACACGTCCTTCTACCAAAAAGACACGTTCTTCCACCTTCTTTGGTATGGACTTGTTGCTCCACAACTTTGCTTGTTGGTGGTAAAAATCAGAATTCTTTATAGGGTATAGTTGGGCATATTATATGGATTGAAATTTGAAATTTCTTCAATAAATGATGACAACAAAAACTTCACCTGGTGACGGGTGCCTAAAATGGCATATCTCCAACACATGTCCATACCTTTTTGTTTATCATTTTATGTATTCCCTTTTTGACACCTCCTTTATCTAATTCACCACACTTATCACTAAGGTACAAATCCTCTTCCTATATGCCATTATTATGTTACTTTTGCATAATTCTTATAAGGAACTCGTTATTTTCAAGTCACTAATATTGTTGCACAAGAAATCTAGTAGCCGCAACACTTCAAGTGGATGTAACACTTCTTTGCTGAAATTCCAAGATGATACAATTCCATGCGCAAAGTGAGTTGTTGCAACTCCAGGTGAAAACCCTCTGGCTGCAACTCAGAATGAATTTGTAGTTGCTGCAACTCTGGGATAACAATTACAATGGAGAGCACAATTCTCATTCTCATGAATCCAAATAGGATTTTCCAATGCAATGGTCAATGAGAAGAAACAATAGGCATTTAAAGGAGGAATTAGTCCATCGTCAACACATGTCCTAAATTGAACAAGAATGTTGTAACTAGATGAATAGTCAGATCCTCATGGTTGTCCATCCGATCATTTTATAATTTTAGAACAATAGTACTAGTGTATAAAAACCTCGGCTCTTCAGAGATGAAGGATGGGATTATTCAGACATATACATTTTGCTATTGTATCTTTTCAATTCGGCAATATAAGTTCCTACTCTTGCTTTCACATGTGTGTTTATTTCTTGACGAGTGATTCTGCTATGATCAACCAATACCTTTTCTAAGGGGGTGGGGTCCCCTCCTTAGCCAGGTATTGCTTGTACAATGGAAGTAGAGGTTAGAGTTTTTATTGTTCAGTTTGATTTCCATTTGTTTTAACCTCATACTCATAGCATCATTGATATGCAGTAGATGTTTATTTTAATTCATTTTTATTTCCATTCATAGCATAACTTAATCGCTTCAACAATTATTTTGTTGTTTGGTTTGCTACCAGTATTATATTCGTAAGATAGCATCACAAATTTCCGCATGATTCAGTTTTCTTGTTTGAAGTTGTAATCTAACTATTGATTTAGTTCTTCTGAAACAGGACAACTCTCTAGATTGATTGTTGCAACTCACATATTTTTAGCTTCTTTCATAAAGGATTTATGTTGTTGCAACTCATGTTTTCTTTCACAACCACATCCATTGCTGCAATTCTGACATTCCATATTCTTTTAGTGTTGCAGCTGCACTTTCTTTCATTTATTTTCCAAGGATTATAATCTTCAATATATTGCAAATTGGCATCGAATATAACAAACACTTAATTGTTGCAAAAAAAAATATCTTCATCATACTTGAGAATGTCACCAATATATCGTAGTATAATTTCCATTTCTGCAAGAGTGCTTTTAATTTCTGCAAGTGTGATTTTATTTCTACAAGAATGCTTTCAATTTTCACAAGTGTGATTTTATTTCTGCAAGAGTGTTTCCAATTTCCACAAGTGTGATTTTATTTCTGCAACAGTGATTTAAATTTTGCAAAGAGTAATTTCTATTCCTGCAAGTGTGATTTCAATTTCATGCAAGTGTGCTCTTTAATTTCCCGCGGTTAAGACCATAGTTTGGTGACTCAATTAAAGTATTTTGGATCTTAAAATTGTGACAATTAAAAGTGCTACAACACCATAGTCCAACGACACTCTTCTTGCATAGATTGTGCACAACAGTTCACAAGTTCCATACGAACACCAGATTAATAATTAAATGATCAACTCTTCATTTGCTTTCTAAACTGATTAGAAAGCAATTGAAAACTCTGTCACCTGGGATGTGAGAATAACTATTAATCATGTAAGTAATTGGTTTTCTAACAAAAACATATCATGCAAGGGTTTATAACTTTGTGTTTTGAAGACCCCACAATGGACGAATCAATTTGAAATAAGTCTTGGTTTAAATCTTAACTTTGACACCCTTGACAACCTACTTAATCACGTGGGCACCCTTTTGTTTACATTTTAAGGGATTTTTATCCCCCATGCTTAATGGTTGGGATAGGGAACCAACATGTAAACATTCTAGGTTCAAATCCTAGCGGTTGTATATAATCTCTTGTGTTTGTGTGTGCAAGAAGGTGTTTGACCTCCTGGAGTTGGTTTCCATTCATCATCAAAAGAGAAAGTGGCATTCATCCTCTATTTTCTTAGTATCATAAAGATTATAAATTTTGTATCCTTGTGAATTTTTAGTTCTTATCTTATGTTTTGTTTTACTATGAAGCTCAAGAGAATTAGTTCTTATTTTAACAATTATATTTTATCTTATTCTTTTCTTTTCACATAAAGAAAGAAAAAAATTCATAACTTTATTTCAACAGAAAATAAAATTACTTTTTTTAGATGCACATTGGAAAGGTATAATAACTTTATCTTCAAAGACATTGGCATTTATAGCTAACCAAATACCCAAAACCAAAATTACAGGAAAATGTTTATAAGCCTTCACTACTAAATTAGCACACCACCTCCTAAGACCCTCTCCCATAGAAAATCCACTCCAAACATCATTGAAACCTATGAGCACTTCAAATATTCCCACAAATATTGCTTGTTTATTCACTCAATTTGAACAAAAGACATTTTCCTATCTCCACTCTGTTCTTTTATATATAATCCCAAGTTAGATATTTATTATTCAATACACACCACATAAAGTTATGAGCAATAGAAGGGAATTTGAACTTCAAAACTACCTTCCACCACCAAGCATCATCTTTCTGAACCCATGCTTCACTTAAAGAAAGATAACCAAATTTTGGAATATAAATCCCCATGGGAGTATTATCCAACACCAATTCATCATCCTCTTATGTGATTCTTACATGTCTTTTTTTTCATAAAAGTTGGAGAAATTATATTAATAAAAGATGCGTGGAGGAACACAGAATAAGTACATATAATTCAAAAATTTTAGGCCTTCACTACTAAATTAGCACACCACCTCCTAAGACCCTCTCCCATATAAAATCCACTCCAAACATCATTGAAACCTATGAGCACTACAAATATCCCCTCAAAGATTGCTTGTTTCTTCTCTCAATTTGCACAAAGGACATTTTCCTATCTCCACTCTGTTCCTTTTATATATAATCCCAAGTTAGATATTTATTATTCAATACACACCACATAAAGTTATGAGAAATAGAAGGGAATTTCAACTTCAAAAATACCTTCCACCACCAAGCATAATCTTTCTAAACCCATGCTTCACTTAAAGAAAGATAACCAAATTTTGGAGTAAAATCCCCATGGGAGTATTATCCAACACCAATTCATCATCCTCTTATGTGATTCTTACATGTATTTTTTAATATATTTGAAGGTAATACTATTCTATATGTATAGTACATGTCATGCCATTTCCGATGGTATGTGGAACGTCACATAACTCCTCACGGTTAGAGAGTTATGGCCATGTGAAGTTGTAGAACCCAAGTTTGTTTGATGGATAATGGTACGAGTTTTGATATATTTGTAGGCAAGAATATTCTATATGGATAGTACATGTCATGTCATTTCCAGTGGTATGTGGAACATCACATAACTCTTCACGGTTAGAGAGTTATGGCCATGTGAAGTTGGAGAACCCTCACGAGTCATCTAGAAGCCCCAAAAGGTCAAACTAGTCAAAGTGGTTTAAGAGACTTTAGAAGGTAAATAATAAAGTGAAGTGATGAGTGTACTATAAGTCAAAGTGAATACAAAATAAATTATTTAAATAATAAAGTTAATGTAGAAATTACTAAGTTGACAAGTGGTTAGAAGTGGGTTAACCCTAAAATAAGGAAAGTGGGTTAAGATGGTTAAAAGGTAACCCCTTGAGGAAGCTACATGAAAGTATAAATAAGAGGCAAGACTCTCTCATGTTAATCACACTTGAGAATATTGAATATCTACAAGTGATTGAGGTAACCAAAGGATATCTATGCAAAATTTCAAAGGGAAGGTAAAGTAAAGAAGGTCAAAATTCAAGGGGAGGACAAATTCTTTTGATGATGCTTTCTAAGGTATGTTATTTACAGGTCATCTCACCGTTTTCGAAATATTTTTTTTTCTAGAATGATTCAGACCGTGAAATTGGGAGGCCATTGAGGAAACATATCCAAGTAGTTTTGGTACAAATTTCATCTTGTGGGTCGTTGTATTTTGGAGTTACACTCGATGGAAAATAGGGTTTGTGGCTAGTTCTGAAACTAGTCTAAAACAAGTGTTTCTGGTAAAAACCTCATAACATATCCAAATTCAGTAACACCAAATGTGTTGGTTAGAGTACGGTCTTTATTATTTTGTGTACAATTTTTTGATCCATACAACAAATATTCTGTGCTGGGCACACTCTACAAGTTCGCTCTCTAGAATAAGCCAGAATTTAACAAGGTATGCCATTTTTGCTATAACTCCTTTTCTGAGAGGTTCCAAGTAGTCACACTTGGAGGAATTGTACAAGACACATTGAAGAACATTGTGTACTATTTTCAGATATTTATTCATTACAGGTACATAGTTATAATT
>JASDQU011178295.1:0-26464 GCA_032191745.1 Picea mariana
CTAAGAGCATGAGAAGAATAGAGGAAGAGCAGATTGAAACAGATAGCAAATGGAGCCAAGCATGAATATACATAAGCATAATAGAATTGTAGAATAGAGAAGAAGTGGTACGCATTGAAATGTCTATATTGTTGTCAGGTCTTATTCACATAAATATTTATATTCAGGGTGGTAGGGTGGTTCTAGGGAGGATTTTTGTCCTCATATTTTCAAGTGGGTGCTTGAACATGGGGAGTTGTAGCTTCCATCTGGTTGCAGCCAAAAAACCCAGGGTGGTAGGGTGGTGCTAGGGAGGATTGTTTTCCTCAGAGTTTCAAGTGGGTTCTTGAACACAGGGAGTTATAGCTTCCATCTGGTTATAGCCAGAAAAACCAAGGTGGTAGGGTGGTCCAAGGGAGAACCATTTTTCTCTGTTATATAGGTTGGTGCTTGTTTGACTAGAAGTTTGTGCTTCCATCCAGTTGGTGTTGGAACACATAGGGAGTTGGTGCTTCCTTCTAGTGGGTGCTAGAAAAACTAGAGAGTTGGTTCTCTCAACATGTTGCAGCTTGTTAAAGAAGAGGTTGTAGCCTCATTTTGAGTTGGTGCTCAAAGATTGATGATGTACAAAACATAAAAGATAGCCTATCATTCTAAGCAGAAGAGGTTTTATCCCTTTATGGGTTTCCTCATGAATATTTGTCTCTGTGTATACCATATGTGTGATTGATGTCTATTATTTATGTTGTTCATGTTTTGCATAATCTCAATGATCACTTGGAGAAGATTAATAATATTTCAATAGGCATAAAATTGTTTAAACACAATAAAAAACGATTCACCCCCCCCCCGGCTCAGTTGTCTTAGTAATTTCAACACTCATTATCGCTATATCTCTCCTTCCATGATCCAGATGGGTATCGATGGCCACCCACCTTTCCATCTGGCTCAAAATAGTTTTTTGGCATTTCTGGTAATTTACTATTTTTAGTAGTTTTTTTGGGTCCTGAACTTCCGGGGCCATTTTGAGGCCCTAAACAATGTTTTTTTGGGTATGTTTCTCTCACAAAATAGCATCTATGATGCTATTTTGTCTCAAGCGTTGTAGGCCTCAGATAGATCTTTCCAATGAGCTATCGTAAGCCCTAAATGGAGATCGTATGCAATAGTTATGACTCCTGGAAGTTGATGGACTAATTTACCCAAACAAGGCCCACTTGACTTTTGGCGTTTCATCTTCTAGGGTAAGGTTTTTGGCTTCTACCTTCTTGCTTTTGATAAATAAGGCCCTTCGGCCTCTTTTTGTAATGAGCTTGGTCATGGATGAGCGTAGCCGCCACATCTCTTATCAGGGATATGCTACCACCATTCTAGCTATGTATTGTTCAACAGTTTTACARTTTCTCTATTTCATTAATTAATAGAAGTGTGTGTTTACTGTATCACTGTGTTCTCTGCAATACTATTGTGCACACTCTGTTATTTGCTTCTTACATTCCGTTCCTGCATAAATCCGGATCAGTGGTATCAGAGAAGACTGCTCGTTTGTCATTTTTTCGTGCATGTCACCGACAAGGTCGGGATATAAGGAGTTGGGTCTCGAATTAGTTCAGCTCGAGAGAGAAACCCCTCTCTGGCGCAAACAACCACCCATGGAGGAGGAAAAATGAGATGACGGAGCAGGATATCCTATCAAGATGTTGCTCGAGGAGGCTCTCGCGCGACAGCGGAACGAGATGATCGACAATTTTGCGCAAATTCTTCGATGGTTGTCGACCGCCACGGAAGGAACCTCGACCAACAATCAGTTTGGAGGAATGACCCCTTTCAAGGTACAAGTTAATTTTGATATTCCCTTATTTGAAGGACAAATAGATGCAGATGCTCTGGAAAAATGGTTGAATCAGCTCGAGGGTTACTTCTCGATCCATAACTTTTCCAACAGAGATAAGATTACATTTGCACTACTTAAGGCAGTCCCCCATGTCAAGGATTGGTGGGAAACCCTCTGTGAAYAGAAAGAGGAAAAAGAGGGTAATGAACCCACGATGTTTGGGACAGAACCCACATGGGCATCCTTTGTTGATGCCCTTAAGGAGCAATACTTCCCTGTGGGGAACTATGACGACCAGTACAAAAAATGGGCAACTCTACGASAATAAAGGGACCAAGCAGTGACAGAGTACACGAAAAACTTCCATACCCTACGCATGAAGCTCGGCATCAAAGACTTTGAGTGGCACCTGGTTCTGAAATATTGCAGCGGCCTACATCGATACATCTATATCGAGATGGAATTCCTGGACATCTTGTCATTGGGTGCCGCCTACCTGTATGCTGTGAAAATCGAGAAAAAATTTAAGAAAAAGAACAAGCAGGAGTTCGGTTCGACAAACCAAAAGTAGGGTAAGGGAAACCCTAGTTCGCAGAACAAAGTACATAGCAAAGATATCCAACCCTTAGACAAACAACCTAAGCCATAGGTGAAGAAGGGTAACTAGAAGACAAAGAAAGACACTGGAAAATGGTGTGAGCTCCATAAGAGTCCCACGCACAACACTGATGAGTCTCATGCAAAACAATCACTGCTTACTGAGATGAAAGTGCTCGAGTCAGATCCAGGATGTGAATCGGAATCAGAGACAAATCATGGAAGGAAGATCATTGAAGAAGAACCCAACGTCACCATTGCCACCACAAAGATCCATCCCGATGATCCAGAGGAGACAGAAGAAGGGGAGTGCCTCTTCCACTCATAGATGTGGGTACAAGGGAAGCCATTACATTTCATTATTGACAGTGGAAGCCAGAAGAACCTAATTTCAGTAGAGGTCGTCAAGCGGCTGAACCTGCCAACATTTCCGCATCTACAACCATACAACATTGGGTGGTTCACTCCAGGGTGATACATCCACATTAGCCAACAATGTTGCCTATTGTACGGCATCAAACCCTTCAAAGATGAGGTAATGTGTGATGTTGCTCCACTTGAAGTTTTTGATGTTCTTTTAGGTCAACCATATATGTGGAAATGCCATGCTGTGTATGAATCCAAGCCTCGTAGTGTCATTGTTACTTTGAGAAAAAAACGCTACCATATACCAGAGGTAGTTCCCACTACCACAGTCTCTCTCATCACAGGTAAGAAGTGCAAGAAGGTGATTTCCCAGACTGGCAAATTCATCCTCCTGATGATTCATCCAGAAAGGAAATGAAAGACTGCGGCCACATCTACCACCTCTACACAGGGTCACTCTACACAACACAGACAAGTAGACAAGATCATGGAATCATACCAGGACATCTTCACTTCCCCTGCCAGAGTGTCGCTCCATTGTCAGGTCAAGCATTCCATTGACTTGATACCCGGGGCACCTGTGCCGAACGGGCTAGTTTACAGACGTTCCCTCATGGAAAACGAAGAGATCAAGTGCCAGATCAAGGAATTACTCCAAAAGGGGCATATTCGACCAAGCTCCTCACCTTGCGGGAGCCCAATTGTGCTAGTACAGAAAAAGGATAGGACTTGGAGACTCTGTATTGATTACAGAGCTTTAAACAAAATCACAATCTGCAATCGGTATCCTATCCTCTAGATCGATGATATCCTTGATCAACGAAAGGGCGCCAAGTATTTCATCAAGACTGATCTTAAGTCTTGTTATCACCAGGTCCCAATTGAGGTGACTGATGTCTGCAAGACTACCTTCAAGTCTCAGGAAGGCCTTTTCGAGTGGTTGGTCATGCCTTTCGGCTTAACTAACGCTCTGAATACCTTCATGAGGATGATGGATGATATACTGTGACCATTCACCAATTCTTTTGTGGTCATCTATCTCGACGGTATCCTCATCTTCAACAGAACGTGGGAAGACCACTTACAGCATATTGAGGAAGTCCTTCGCACCCTGCGACAGCACAAGTTATATGCCAATCTCGAAAAATGCTCATTTGGGATGAAGGAAATTCAGTATTTGAGATACATTGTGAATGAACAAGGTGTGCATGTGGATCCGGCCAATATCCAAGTCATTCGCAACTGGCCGACCCCAAGGACCATTACAGAGCTCCGCAGCTTCCTAGGGTTGGCCAACTTTTATCGCAGGTTCGTGTTGGGGTTCTCTAACATTGCTTGGGCCCTTAGCAACGTGACCAAAGGTGGGGCTAAAGCCAAATTCTTTTGGACCCCTACTCAGCAACAAGCATTTGAGGAACTTAAGAATCACTTATCCTCAGCGCCCGTCCTTACTCTCCTGGATCTGCAACAACCTTTTGAAATTGAGACAGATGCTTCAGATTATGCTGTTGGCGCAGTCCTCACTCAGCATGGCCATCCCATGGCATATCACAGTGAGACACTTTCAGGTACAGTTCGAAAGTACCCCACCTATGACAAGGAAATGTACTCCATTTTCCAATCTTGCCGAAAATGGAAGCATTACATCTTAGGCAAAGAGACGGTTATTCACACTGACCACAAGCCCTTGCAGTTTATGCAAACACAAGGGAAATTGCAAAATGACCGCCACCAAAAGTGGTCTGCATACCTGCAGCAATTTCACCTGAACATAAAATACAAGAAGGGAAGCAGCAACCATGTCGTCGATTGCCTCAGTCGACCGCCTGTCACCGCACTCACCACAATGATTAACTCTTGTGGCCATGAAACCTCTGGGTGGTCTCACTTATATGACAGTGATCCTGACTTTTCGGCCACCTATCGAGCAGTTTGTGCAGACACTCCAGTGACTGATTTTCATCTCCAGGATGGACTATTATGCCACCTAGGCCACCTCTGAGTTCCTTCAAGCGAGCGCACGAAGCTAATATGGGAAGCTCATTATAGTTGGGTCGCAGGGCACTTTGGCACCGAAAAGACAATAGCAGTGTTGCAGAAGTATTTTTATTAGCCAAAGCTCTGACAAGATGTCAGAAAGTATATCAGATCCTGCACTACCTGCACCATCGCCAAACCATCCATTAAGAAGCAAGGGTTGTATACCTCTCTTCCTGTTCCCAATGGGCCTTGGGAATATATCTCCATGGATTACATGTCAAGACTGCCTCCAACCAAGCATGGGAATGACTGTGTGTTTGTGGTCATGGATTGCTTCTCTAAATTGGCCATTCTGTCGACCTGCAAGAAAAGTATCTCTGCTGAAGCCACTGCTAAGCTCTTCTTTGAACGCGTCTGGGTACATTTCAGGATACCCCAGACTATCATTTCAGATCGTGACAGAAGGTTCCTCAACACATTTTGGTCCAGCCTCTGGTCACTTATGGATACCAAGCTCACACAGTCGACAACCATCCATCCCAAAACTGATGGGTAGACAGAAGTAGTGAATTGCATGATTGTGCATATCCTGCGGATGTATAATTCTAAACACCTCTGCACATGGGACGAGAACTTGTCATATGTTCAACATAGCTACAAAAAAACCCTTCACAGCTCTACCGGTCATATCCCTTTTCAATCATGCATGGGGTTTCAACCATTGGCCCCCATCGATGTAGCTCTGCCCATTGCCTCCACACGGGAAACATCTTGTCAGGCTCAGAATGAGGTTGAGAAAGCCACCAAATTTGTGGAACAGATCCAACACATTCACCAACAAGTCCATGACATTCTGGAAAAAGCCAATGCCAAGTACAAGCAGCGTCATGACCAGCATCAGGTGCCACACACATACCAGGTGGGTGATAAGGTTTGGTTGCATTTGCAGAAAGAAAGACTCACAGGACCTCATCGCAAGCTACGCCCACTTTGTTATGGGCCATATACTATCACCAAGGCTAGCGGGGATAATACTTTTGAATTAAGCATCCCTCCATTTCTTGGCTTTCACCCTGTATTCAATGTTGAGCTCCTTCACCCCTATTTTCCACCATTGTTGGACACCTCAGAAGTGCCTGAGCAGTTGGCACCAACAGAACTCAACCCTGACTGTTTGGAGAAGGAAACAATTGATAGGATCATGGATTCATAGGTCAAGTTCACTCGCCAACAACGTTTCCATCTCTATCGAGTCGTGAAGGCTGGGCAGTTCCTGCATCAGGGCAAGTGGCTCACCCGGAGCCAAATTCAGCTGAAATTCCCCCATCTTATCCCAACACTTGACGCAATGGGGACCATTTCTTCTTAATGGGGGAGGAATGATCTAGATGGGTATCGGTGGCCACCCACCTTTCCATCTGGCTCAAAATGGTTTTCTGGCATTTCTGGTAATTTACTATTTTTAGCAATTTTTTCGGGTCATGAACTTCTGGGGCCATTTTGAGGCCCTAAACGATGTTTTTTTGGGTATGTTGCTCTTGAAAAATGGAATCTATGATGCTATTTTGTCTCGAGCATTGTAGGCCTCGGATATATCTTTCCAACGAGCTATCGTGTGCCCTAAACAGAGATTATATGCAATAGTTATGACTCTGGGAAGTTGATGGACTAACTTACCCAAACAGGGCCCACTTGACTTTTGGTGTTTCATCTTCTAGGGTTAGGTTTTTGGTTACTACCTTCCTGCTTTTGATAAATAAGGCCCTTTGGCCTCTTTTTGTAATGATCTTGGTCACGGATGATCGTATCCTCCACATCTCTTATCAGGGATATGCTACCACCATTCTAGCTATGTATTGTTCAACAGTTTTACAGTTTATCTATTTCATTAATGAATAGAAGTGTGTGTTTATTGTATCACTATGTTCTCTGCAATACTATTGTGCACACTATGTTATTTGCTTCTTACATTCCATTCCTGCATAAATCCATATCATTCCAGTTTTTTATTGTGGCTCTGATATCCCCCCTTACCCTATTTCACTGACGGTAAATTGTAGCCACCCAATCCCAGATCTTGGATTTATAGTTCCACTCATCTAGGAGGTAATTCGTTGATTCTTCTTGTATCTCACACAGATGAAAATGTTAGGGACCAATGAATCCTATTTTTGTTACGTTCTCCTAGGTCAGTATCTTCTTGTTTAAGATTAACCATTTGAACACTTTAATCTTTGGCCATTGAGGGCACTTCCAGATCCTCTCCCAGTGGGGTTCTGTATTTTCTTGGTCTTGTTCTGCTATATAGTGTCGGGCTTATTTTAAATTGAATTCCCCTCCATTTTTCCTTCCCCATATTAATTGATCCTCCTCTTCCGAGACCCAAATTTTCCTCTTACCCAATTCTTCCTCAATCTCATTTACCATCGGGCCCCCCTAAGCTATCTTTTGTGGATTTATGTTGTCCCAAATTCTCCATCTAGTGTTCTCCTTCCTCTTTTTCCAGTACTAATAGACTTGTGTTTTCCCTTGCTGAATATCCCTTTCTTGATAACCTCTCTATCTTGGTTTTCCATTGTGGGTTCCTATTTCCAAGCATTCTCCCATAATCTCGTTGTTCTCCCATTACTAATTTCCCAAAAACTATGACCCTGTATCCAACTTTTATTTCTCCAGGAAAGATTCTAGATGGTTGAACCTTCCCCTGTGCCCATGAACATGATCATCTCCCGGGGGTTGACTTCTAGGATGTATTTTTATTAACCCATGGCGTCGAGCTGTATTTTACCCATCTCCACCACAGTTTTTCCCCATAGGCATCGTTGGTAACCTGTGGGTCTTATATCCTGAGGCCCCCTTTGTTCTTTGGTCTGCACAATTTGTCCCATGCCACTAGAGCCCATTTCTTTTTGTCCTCATCTCCTCTCCATAGGAAGTCTCTCTAGATTGCTCTAATTTTTTGTAAGATGCCTTTTGGGGATGGAAACACCGACATAAGATAGGTCGAGATTTCTTGTAGGATAACTTTTTTTAGGATTAACCAACCTTCTAGGTTCAAAGTTTTGTAAGTCCAATTTTTAACCCTCTCCTACAACTTGTTGATGACACCTTGCCACGTTATATTCCTACAAGCCTTGTCCGCCAAGCGCACCCCTAGATACTTTGTTGGGAGTGTTTTCCTCTCAAACCCCAAAAGATTGGCCAAGTTCCTTTGGACTACAATATTTGTGTTGAAATAGTAGATCATAGATTTAGAGTGGTTTATTTCATCCGTCGAGGCTTATCCAATCTCTGCTAAAAAATAATTGTACGCCATTCCCTCCTTGAATGTGGGGATTCCATGGAGCAAGGTTGATCCGTAGGATCTTTTAATGACTATGGTTGAGTTTTGATTTTGCATGCGTTAATTAACCATTTGAGAAACTTAATGAAAGAATGAGGAAAGAAGAGGAATTATGACAGCCATATACACATTTGCACATCTAAAATGAAATAATAGATAGCAAACCATAACATGCAGATTGATAACAGATTTCGGCACAACTTTGCCTACGTCTCTGAGCCTTTGACTTTGTGGGGGAGGCTTCTTTATTTCTATTCAAAAGATCAAAAATACATCACAGCAGTGCCAATTAGCTACAAGACTGATCTGTTCATTTTCTTCCAGATCTCAAGAACCCTGCAAAGAAAATGGCACGCAAAACAGACGTCTGGAGCTCCCAGAAATGACCTGACAACGTCTTCTCCTCAGTATCTTCCCTGCATAAAAATGGCTTTGGCTTGTCTTCCCTTCAGCATAACTCTACTTTTTCTATCCTTGACTATCCTCCATGGCCTCAAATAGGCCTGGTTTATATAGATTTGAAGTTGGTTTTCCATCTCCAACTTCCTCCCAAAATTTGGGCTCCAAAAATGCCCAATATCTCCCAAAAATGGAGAAAATCAATTAAAATAGGCATAAAAATCATTGAAAATCCCAAAAGCATAACAAAAGCCCACTTTTTTATAAAATGTAGGTGCATCCCCCCAAACTCGCGTGCTCTGGGTCATATGGGTCGGCCATGTGGCCACGCGCCCAAGCATTGGCCCTCTCTCTGCTGGCTCCTGGTCGTGGGATCCGCATGTGATCTCGGGCTATCAACTAACCCCCACGGTCCGTTGTAGGATATGGTCCTGGGTCACATGGGGCCACCCGGGAACCAAGGGCCAAGCCCTATCCAATACACTCCCCATTCTCTTGTGTTGGTAAAGCCCCCGTTCTGTGGTCGTGTGGTGTGTTTGCGCTGAGGAATGAAACCAAGGGCTGGGGCTAAGCCCCGACCCTTTCCCCCGCTGACAAAACTTTGATTTTAATTCAAATAATATATGTGCCATATACATTGTAAGCACCACCCATGGGTCAGGTGGTTAGCCCGGTTCTTCCAGTTCGTTTCCCAGAGGATAGGTCGGGGGTTCAACCCACATCGAAACCATAAAATTTTACCAAAACCATGAACCAACCACAGGGTTCCATGTGGCAGCCCATGAYTGGGCCACGTGGCACCTCAACACCCAACCAACAACTGCCAAGTGTCCAATGCCGAGTGTCCAATGCCGACTGGTCCACATCACTTACCACCTATCACTGTACTGCCCTGTCATCCTGTCGTGTGTCTGCCACCGTACCTGCCCAGTCAACTRCTGACGTCATCCCATGCCACGTGTCACCCTTACAGTGGTGACACATGTCACCTCTAGATTGGTCCAGCTGTCTGCCCGTACACCATATCAGCCTACCATGTGTCGCCTTCAAGAGCTTCCATGTCAGCCTGTACGGCCATATGACCTGTACAGTCAGCATGCCACGTGGCACTGTACGGACTGTACAGTCATCCCCTTTTTTTACCTGTTTGCCTTTTCGGACAGAACGCGATATCTTGCGCATATGGATCCCGTTTGACGAAGTAAACATACTGTCGAAATCAGGAAGACGAGACGGACACAATGGCACTGGTTTCATCGGATTCCAAGAACTTTCATTTTTGAGCATTTTTAAGCCCTGTCAGGCTTCTGGATCTGATTCTAGATCAAAGGTATCGTCCACAAATTGTTGGTGTGTTGAGGTTGGGATGTCTTCAAACAATTTTAGGCCTTTGATTTTTCCTTTAGTCATTGTTGTATTTATGCTCCTACTAATCTCTTCCATCATTAAAATGAACAGGAAAGGGGATAGAGGATCCCCTTGTCTTATACCCCTCGATGGGTAGAATGTCTTGGTTGGAGATCCATTTACTAGAAGCGAGAAAATCATTGTAGAGACTAGGTTGATTACCCATTTAATCCAGTGTTGGTCAAACCCAAATGCTTCCATTATTTTCTCCATATAGTGCCATATTATTTTGTCATAAGCCTTGGCCAAGTCCAACTGGATTAACATCCCCACTTTATTTTTACTTTTCAGGGTGTGTATTATTTCATGGTCTTGTATGATGTTATCCAGAATCTTCCTCCCCTCCACTAAACCCTCATGTTTCTTTGAGATCAGAGTGGGGAGTAGTGGTTTCAATCTATTATCTAGTACTTTCAAAATTATCTTATACACCACATTGCAAAAGGCTATATGTTGATAGCGATCAAACATTCTAGCTTCATTTTATTTTGGGATCAGAGTGATCATCGTGGAGTTCAGGGATTTCAAGATTGAGTATGAGCATCTAGAGTCCTCCATTATTCCATAAATATCATACTTAACCATATCCCAACAAGCTTTAAAAAATTCCACTGTGAAGCCATCTGGGCCTGGGGCATCTCCTGGATCACTTGGTCGACTTATTCCTTTGATATGAGTTTGTAAAGGTTGACATTGTGCTCCTTTGTTACCAACCTAGGGATGTGCATGAAAATCTTCTGGATTTCTTCAGTCTTGTCTAGATTCGGTTCTTTGGCTATCCCCTAGAAGTGTTTGACCAGAGTGTTTTCAATGTCCTGGTGGGACTCTCTCTCTCTATCCCATCATGATCCCGAATCTTCAAAATTGTGTTATGGGATCTTCTCGCGATAGGTCATCTATGGAAGAACTTGGTATTTATCTCCCCTTCCTTAATCCACTAAACCCTGGACTTTTATCTCCATAAGGTCTCTTCTTGCTTATATTTGGCTTCCCAATCCTGGAGTAATTGGTTCTCCTCTTTTTTCCTTTCCTTGGTGTAGCCTTCTTGAATGCATTGTTCCTGCAGCCTTTCCATTTTTTCCTCTATCAATGTTTTTCCGGTCTATTTTTTCAAAAACTTCTTTGTTCCACTTCTTGAGTTTCTACTTTATGTGCTTGAGTTTTTTCTGAAGTCTAAACATCTTTGTCCCTTGTTCCTGGATTTCCTCTTTCCACCAAGATTTAATTTTCTCCTTGAATGTTAGGTGGTCAATCCAGAACTTCTCGAATCTGAAAGGCCTATTCTTTAGTGTTTCCTGAAATTTTTCCTCCAGTCGCATTGGCCAGTGGTCTGATCCCCCCAGGGTAGGGTGTTTCCTTCCAGTGCTAAACCTTACAAGATTATATATTCTGAAACTAGGAATCTGTCTAGCCTCGTGGCCACCTGGTGGTGTAAGTTTCTTTTATTGTTCCAGGTGAATTTCCCATTACTAGTCCTAATGTCCACTAGTTACATTATTTCCATGAAAGATGTGAACTCTTCTGCATCTCTGTCCAATCTTTGGTTTCCCCCTTTTTTCTCATCCAAAGTAGCTATAATGTTGAAGTCCCCTGCCAAAATCCAATGAAGGTTACTCTTCCACTCCCTTAGGTTTTCTAGGTCTAGGAGCATTCTTCATTTATCTTCCAACATCTGGGGTCCATATACATTGGTGCATATGAGCTCCTCTGTGTTCCCTATCACTTTCATTTTCACATATAATAAGTGCCTAGTGGCTTCTGTAGAGAGTAGATTCATCTATTGTGGGTTCCATAGGCTAAGAATGCCTCTCGCCATGTTTTGACTATCTATAGTCAAGAAATTGTACTAATTCCATCACTTCTTACTTATTATTTCCATCCTATCCATGTTGCATTTGGTCTCTTGAATGAAACATATATATGGTTGTTCCATCTTCAGTCTATTTTTTAGGTTTTGTTGTTTCCTAGGGCTATTCAGGCCCCTTATGTTCCAAGTTATAATTTTCATTTTAAACATGTGGGGGGGAGTGTGGAAAGCATTTTTTTATCTTACCTAAATTTATCAGAAGCGCTCCTAATTTCTGTAGGGATATGCTATTCGATTTCCTCCCTTTATTATGTCTTTCCTACTTTGGTGAGTGTTGTGGTTGACTGTCTCCTGTTTTGATACCCAATTTTCCTATTTATCCATGCATGTGCTTGGTTCCTCTGGTTTTTTATTCCAACCTCAAAAGGAAGAGGTATTGGATGTGATCCAATTGATATGTTGGTATATTTTTGACTCCTTTCTTTTTTCAGTGTTTCAGTATATATGGGAGGTTTATCCCTTCCCTTTCCATGATATATCTTAGTTATGGGTCTTATGTTCCAACCTCACTTGGTGTCATTTCAGAATCGCCATCGACCTCCTGCATTGGGGTATTTGTGTCTGCATCCCCTTCTTCGATTGTTCCCTTACTATTCTTGTGATTTCCTTGAGGGTTTTGATTTTATGTGGTCTTATTTTCTTCTTGTTCATTTGTATCCCTTTACTTTTTCCTTTTATTTTCCTCCTCTTCCCCCTGTTTTGGATTTACCCATCCTTCAAATCTATTCTTCGATTCTGGGTTGCCCATTGTGGGGGGTTTTCCTTGTCTTTTATTTCCTCTTCCTTTGTGGTTTGTATTAACAAAACCATCCTCATCCTGGTGTTCTTTTGAGTTTTCCTGTTTCGATTTTTTGTTTAGCAAGCATTCTCTTAGTAGGTTCTCGTGTTCATGACACCTTTTGCATCTAAAAGGGATTTTTTCATAGTCTATGCTTTGGATCCATTCCTCATCCTTGAACTCCATACTGATTGCCTCCGGGAGTGCCCTCAATATATCCATCTCTATACAAATTATCGCATAGGATGTATACTTACCTTTTAGTGTTGCATCATACACCTTGACATATTTCCCCACCTTGTTCCCTATGGCTTTGAAGGTGGATGACAACCAGTAATCCAGCAAGAGGGAGTATAGCTTGAGCCAGACTGGGACGCATTTAGAGGTCTCCTTTTCTAGGGAGAAGCTTGCGTTCCAAGGTTTCATGTACAATCTCGTTGAGGCATGGAAATACGGTCCCCCCTCAAAGATATTATCTCTGTCTCCTAAATTCATGAAGACTATTGTATAAAAACCTTTCGATCCCAGGTGGAGGTCTACTTCTCCACTCAGCTTCCATTGGTATTTTATTCAACTACGTAGGCTCTTTTCTGTAGGCCATAAGCCCATAAACTTGCATATCAGGGCATGTGTCTTCATCTGATCTCTGAAGAGTTGGGTCTGGGGATCTTCTATAATAACCTTTGGAATTAACGTTGTTACCCATGATTTTGGTCGTCATGATGATGTATTGATGATGATGTACTCGGGCTCTTCATAAGAACTTTCTCCTGAGAAAAGTTACTTTCATCTCTTCCCAGAAAATGTATTTTTGAAGAAGGTTCGCAAGCTGCTAGTACATTTGGGTGTGAGAATGACCCATTCCCGCAGGCTGCTTTAAGCTAGGGTGCGGACTTCTCGCACTGTGTTGAACAGCTAGGGTGCGAACTCTTCCTAAAGCATGGAAAAAGATGAATTCTCGATGTTTCTAGAAGGGAATCTTCTAGAAGGATGGGTTGGCATTCGAATGGTTATCCTAGTACTAGATTCCCTGATATTTTGGGATCATTCTTATCCAAGTAACTAATTCATTCTATCCTATATATTGAGGGAATTCTCATGGAAAAGGTTAAGCAAGATTCATTGGAGAATTGGTGAAAGAATTGTGTGAAGGACTTAGCATTGAACAACAGCTTGGAGACTCTAGCAAGTCTGTCAAGAGGATATGATCTTCTTCATGCAAGGATTGAGCAAGTGTGTGTGTTAGAGCCAAGAGCCATCGAAAGGAAGTTTTTGACATCAAGGCTCAGGTTGTAATCTTTACTTTCCATTAATATGATACAGTGGCATGTCCCTTTCCCATAAAGCTATTTCCACTTTATTGTGTAATTCCTTGATCATACACATAGGTTGACTGTTGAATATATTGTGCTATCTTCACTTTGGTTTCTTTGTGTTGTCTTGGTCTTCACTTCATGAGAGCACTGGAGCGAAGCGGGAGCAACAAAGACCCTAGGAAGCGATAATAAGGTATGTTACTTGTTCATTCCTTCTAGTTAATTCAATGGTCAAAACTTAGGGAAAGAGTCATGTCCTGTCCTATTTTGTTCTAGATCCAAGTGGATCTAGGGAGATCTGTTAGTGTCCACACCTACTGATTAGTCCGATAACAAAATTGGCGACTCCACTGGGGAGAAATCCCATTTTCTTTGCCGCTTTTGGTGTTTTTCTATGGCCATTTGCTCTGGTTTTACTTTTCTCCTTTCCTATCAATCTCTAATTCTTCAGGATATCCTGATAGACCCTCTGGGTCCAGAGGCCTTTTCAAATTTTGCTTCATTTTCCAAAATTTTGACTATGTTCATAGATTCTCGCACTGCACTTCACTACAACCTGCGAGAATTGGCAGGGTTCGCATTTTGCCTTTAGGATTCAGTGCGAGGTTCTCGCACTCTGCTCAAAGGCGATCTGCGAGAATGCTTAATATTTGGATTTGAGTTTTGGCATCTTCAACTGCCCAGATCAGTCTAGATGCCTCATAAGAGTTTCTTGGAACATTGATTGATGTCTTTCTTGTCTTCGTTTGCGTGCATGAACAGTCTTAGGATTTCAAGGCTCTTCTTGTCACTTTTTTCTTGACTTTCATTTCTTGACTTTTCTTGGCAACACCATACTCTATGATTTTAGAATCTGAGTGTGTTTGATTAGTTAAGGACTGGTGATCGGTTGAAAGTTGAGTTTTCTTGGTCTTTATCATTTGCTTTGTTTGAAAGATCATTTTTCTTATACACTTGAAAAGACTATATTGGTTTTCTCTTTATTTTTGTTTTCATTGAAAGAGTGGATTGGGTTTTTATTATTGCTTGTTCATTGGTTTTTTATTTTCTGTACTCTCATTGGCATAGTGAGGGTCCTTTTTGAAAAGTGAACAAAAGTTTTTCTTTCAAAAAATCTTTTTCATCTTCGAAAACATTGAAAATCAATTGTTGAAATTATTGAAAAAGAAGAAATAGAGAATTGTCATTTGATGCATGATTTGATGCATTTGCATTTGAAAAGAAATTTTGCATTGTAGTTCAAGGTTGATTTGGAAAAATTTCTCATTCCCTCCCATACATAGGATTCATTGAACGAAAAGTAATACATTTCATTCTCATCCTTGCATTGTTGGGTCAGAGTCATACAACATAAGTTTCACCTCCGTTTCCTTTGAGTAAACAACAGCTCTTAATAACACTGCGTAATCATAAAATTTATCTAGTAACTCTTTTCTAGGGCTCTATTACACCTACATTTAGCTAGGCTAGCGCTTTGGAGTAGGAAGAGAGATACACTCTCCAAAAGCTCAAAACACACAATAGAATCTTGTGTTAGGGAGTGTTAAATTTCGTTTGCAACATCCCGTCCTAGGAAGCCCTTCTCACACAAGGGTCAAACATGAGGTCGCATTGATATTAGCAGAGTTACTCACCCTGCTTTGTTGATATCAGTGTAGAGATTGCACGTATTACGGGATCACTCGGAGGTATACCCACAATGATGAGTGGAGGCCTTTTGAGTTGATTTCGGGCTAGATACCCTGCCCTTGCGTGTGGATCGGACTATCGATTGTCCCCCCAGGCTTCATTGTTGTTGGTGGTGACCTTAGTGGCCTATCTTTCTAGGTTCTTACCTGAGGTGACTGTGGAGGGGAAAATATTCACGGTACCTAGAATTGACTTGACCAAANACCTGAGGTGACTGTGGAGGGGAAAATATTCACGGTACCTGGAATTGACTTGACCAAACTCACTCGGGCTCCTTGGAGGGTATACCCACAATTATGTGTGGGAGCTTGCACCAGGGTGTAAGTCCATTAAGCAGGTCGTCAGCGTAACTTTTCCACCCTAGCCCAGCCCCTTCTCATCTCGTTGTTGCGACGTTGGATTTCATCACCAACTAGTGGCTTCGACATTAGAAGGTATCGTTTGCTTGGTGTTGCTTCCTAGATTTTGTTTATTAGCACGTGTTGTTTGTTTATCGAAGTTGACTATAGGATTTTCTTCGCAAAGTTTGTTACTTGTTTACAATATCTCCTCCACATCGTTCACGTAGAATGCAGGGTTTATCTCCAGAGCATCTGGAAGGTTCTCAACCCTTTCCTACAGGTACACCTGAGGGATCTCCTCAGCAAGGTGAAGTCACAGTCGTCACCACACCACAAGTGGAACGAACTGACTCTCTAGAATGTTTTAGAATTACTAATACTCGAGAGGACTTTTGACATCATCTTGATTCCAAGCGACCATTTATGTGACTGAATTCTTCTAGAGAATTAGTTGTTACATCTTCTGGATCACCAGTTGGACCCTTTCCCGGTATAGAAGGCCAAGATCTTTTTTGGTCTACAGGTGTTTTCCGATGAGACCTTTTTGGTCCAGGTTCACCTATGATTTCTGAAATTAATCCCCCTGTGATTTCTGAAATCTCTAGTCCAGAGACAGTACCGTTGACTACAGCTTATCACTTTACCATCCCTGCCAAAATGGCCCATCTTGCAGCTACTACGAGTGTTTCAACCGGATTTACTACGATCAGTCTTGCTCCTATCAACACACCGTGAACGCCCAATGTCACTCCAACACTACCACCTGGATATCGTGTGTTGAATGTTTCCATTCATACTCCTGCACAAACACCATCCGACTCTCCTAGTGGTCCTTCTTCTTCTGGGCACTTTCTTCCCAGTTTTGTCCCAACACTCCCTCAATTTCCTTTTGGAGGACCTTCATCATCTTCTACTGGAAATCCTAATCCTAGTGGCACTATTCCATCATTCACTCCAACTTATCAGTTTCCGGTTGGTGGACAATCTCATCAAGGTAGTATAACTCAACCCCCTCTCAGTTGGCAAATGCCAATTGGAACATTGCCCTCAATTGGTACACCACCTTCAATGGGAGGGGCAACCCCACCTTATGGGAAAAACATACCTCCATCCTTGGCCCATTATTGGAATCAGTTGATCCAAAATCCTCCTTAATCGATTGGGGGGTAGCAGTTTTCAGCTACGTCTATAACACCCCCTAGTATGGGCCAACCTTATCCAGGTTCGTTCAATCCCATTTGGGGGTAGAATGCTTAAAATCAAGCCCCTGTTCCAAGGTATAATCCGATGAGCTACTATCATATCCAACCACCACCGAATATGCCTGGGTCTTCACATTATATGCAGACTGCGTATGGTCCTACTGGTTTGCCGACAGGGCTTCCTCCCCAAAGCCACCAGTACCCGCAGGTGAATCAACAGTTACCTTTCCTTGCCACTTTGGATCTTCCTGATTTGTCAAGGATTTTAAATGATCCTATTCGTCACTCTCCCCAATGGCCTGTTATCCCAGCCAAGCTTCCATCGGACATTCCTAAATTCAACGGCAAAGTGGGAGAGCACCTAAACAATCACGTTATGACTTTTCACCTATGGTGTTCATCCAACTCGTTGATGGATGACTCTATTTGCTTACGTATTTTTCAACGAACCCTTACCGGTTCTGCTGCGAAGTGGCATATCGAATTTCCATGAGGTTTCTTCTCTGATTTCAACACCTTAGCTATGGCTTTTCTTACGCATTACCAGTTACTGATCCGTTATGGTACGGGGACCGAGATTTTGACTTCCTTCAAACAGACTAAAGGCACTCATATATCTGATCACATCCATGAGTGGCGAAGGAGACGACGACTCATTAAACTTGAGCTCCCCGATCAGTTACTGGTAGAATGGTTTACAAAATCATTTGTGAATGAAATCGGTAAGGACATTGCCATTGGTGGTTTTGTCACGGAGGAGCAGGCTATAAGTCGTGCTCAGTATATTGACCTCATTTACTCACAATGGGAACCCTTTACGATTTATTACCTGACTTACCTCATCCTAATACTTCCAGCACTTCAACTAATCTAGCTGCTTCGCATGCAGCTCATGGTGTGATTGGTACTGCACAAGCCCAATCACATTCCAATTCAAGCACAAACCCTAAATCCGCTTCTTCTAATGTTCAAAATGCTCCATCTCCTACCACTCCCACCGGAAAGACTTCTGAGGTAAATGTTGTCCAATCTACCCCAACCGATAAAAACAAATCTAAAAAGGGGAGAGGCAAGAATAAGGAGGGAAAAAATAATTCTCAAGCAGAAAAAACCAAAACTACCCTTGTTGACGATCGGGATAAGCACAAACCACAATACCCTTGCCTTATCTGTGGTGATGATCACTACACAAAGGATTGTTCACAATGTGTCGAGGTCACTAAGTTCCTTAAGGGAGCTCCAAAACCACCTGCACCACCTGTCTTGTCCCAACCCTTCCCGTCTCACCAACAGGCTCAGTTGGTCATTCACGACTAACCCTCTTCTTCTACTACATCATATGTTTTGATGTGTACTGGTGATTCTAAGCAGAAAAATGTTGCACTCACTAATCGAGCCAAAGATTATTCTCCCTCTAAAGAGAAGGTTGATTATTTACCCCCTTCTTTGGTACAACCCTTTCCATCGACTCCACCTACCAACGGTCCTCTTCATCTCAAACGACCGAGCCTCGACACAATTCTGCGACCCCCCCCAAAGGATGTTGTTCGGAAATCAACTTTCAATCCTCATGCTCGTGTGGCCCAGAACTACAGCATTGTTGAAGATCTAGCCCAAGCACCTTCTGCGATGTCAGCCCTTGAAGTCCTTCAAACTTGTCCCGCACAATGGAAGGCACTGTTGAAATCTATTGGTGGAATTGACCCGACGGATACGAATTTAATAATATTTGACTTGGAAGATCACATTCTAAGGTTACCCCCTCAACTTATGTTCCAGATACAAGTTTTTGTATCTGACAAGAACATTTGCCGAACAGTTATTGACGAGGGTGCCTCAACGTGTGTCATGTCTCTTTCTTGCTGGAAAGCCATTGGCTCTCCTTCTTTGAATGAATCACAAAACACTCTTAAGGCCTTCAATGCCTCTGGTTTTAAGCCCTATGGTGTTCTTCCTTCATTTCCCATCACGTTAGAAGGTAAGACAGTCCAATTTGAAGTGGAAGTCTTTGACACTCCCCTTGATTATAATCTTTTGCTTGGCCGCAGCTGGATCGATTCCATGCACGCTATTGTGTCGACACTTTTTCATGTAGTACATTTCCCTCATCAAGGAAAGGTTGTTACCGTCGACCAAATTTCCTTCTTTAATTCTGATACCCATACTGGCAACGTACCATTTATTGCTAAAACCCCACCAGGTTATGAGAATGTCGGTGTAGGCCTTCTAAAGGAATCCTCGTTAATGGGTACTTTCCCCATTCCACCGCCCGATGTTCCATGCTCATCTATTGCTTCTATCAACATGATCTCCACCTTGCCTCACGAACTTCCCACGTCTCACGACCCTTGGATAGTCCCTGACCCTGAAGATCATCTTCGTTTTGGCAACACAATGTCGTTAAGTCCGGTTGAATCTAGCTATCAGGCCATTCAATCGGCAACACCTTCTACTCCCTCTCTTGATGAGTTGTCTCCTGATCCTTTTCATGTTATTTTTCCCATTGATGAGATGATCATGTCCGTCATGGAGGACACCCCTTGGGACGAGGGGCATCATCGTTCCATCCTCTTTCTGGAGCAGCATACTTTTGAGAACTACTCTGTGGTCTCAGTTGGTCCCTTTGCGAAATGGAGCATTGATTTCATGACATGTCACCCTCACTCGAACGAGGGGCATGTTTACATTGTTGTAGTTGTTGATTACTTTACGAAATGGGTCAAGGCGATGTCGACATTTGACAACACTGGAAAGACCACAACGTTATTTATTTTTAATCACATCATAGCTCGTTTTGGTGTTCCCCAAGCTATCGTCACTGATCAAGGTAGCCACTTTAGGAATTTTATGATGTCCGAACTTACTGAAAAGTTGGGTCTTCACCATGATAACTCAACGCCCTATTATCCACAAGCCAACGGCCAGGTCGAAGCAATCAACAAAGTTCTCATAACTATGCTCTGAAAGATGATAGGGATTCATAAAACAAGTTGGCACACAATTTTATTTTCATCATTGTGGGAATACCGGACATTCGTCAAGTCTGCTACTGGGTTTACACCTTTTCGATTAGTCTATGGTGTGGAATCCATTCTCCCTATCGAATGCGAGATACCCTCTTTAAAACTAGCTGTTGAACTGCTACCCAACACTTCCGCTGAGGATGAACGTCTTTTGTATCTTATGCGATTAGACGAAACTCGATGTGATGCCACCCTAGTCATAGAAGCTCAGAAAAAGCGTGTCAAGGCCCAATACAAAAAGCATGTCAAGCCTTGTGTTTTTTCCGAAGGTGATCTTGTTCTTCTCTATGAACAAGATTGAGATATGTTAGGAGCTGGGAAATTAAAACCCATGTGGCGAGGTCCTTATATCGTTCGACGAGTTTTGGAAAAATGACCTTATGAGTTGGTATATTACGATGGTATCCCTTTGAGTAAACCCAAGAATGGGTTGTACTATTGAAATAATGTAACTGCGAAGAGCATTCTTATTAATATTTTGTTATTGGATTAAATCTCCATTGAGGATTAATCATGTCATTATTATTATTGGATTAAATCCCCATTGAGGATTAATCATGTCATTATTATTATTATTATTGTTATTGGATTAATCCCCATTGAGGATTAATCATGTCAGTAATTGTATAAGGACCAAATCTCCTTTTGCAGATTGGTCATCAGATAATTACAAAGTGAAGAATAAGAAGTCGGCCCCAGCAGTTATAATGGAAGGCCCAGAATTAATTAAAGGTGGGTTTACCCACCCAGAGTGAGAGGTTGGCCCTGCCAGATGGTGACCTTTCACACATGCCGGATTGATATAAATAAGAGGATAGCGCCTCACTTCTAAGACACACTTCACTTGCTCATTATCTTATGAGGCAAGTTGTAATTGGAAGTTGGAGAGAGGAGAAGAAGGGTGGTGCATCTCTTGGGGAGAACTTTCTGTATTGGTTTGATTTATCTCTTGAACATTGTATAAGTCATTTATGATAAGGAAGTTTTTGTTGGGTTTTCTTCCCCTAGAGGGTTTCCCAAGATAAATGTTGTGTCTCTTGTGAATGTGTATTTCTCAGTGATCTTGTTCTTATTATGCTCTTATCTAATGAAATGAAAAGAACTATAATAATGGCATAAACATTAACATGGTATCAAAGCCAACCTGAAGGAAGCATATTTCGCAAGAGGAANCTTGTGAATGTGTATTTCTCAGTGATCTTGTTCTTATTATGCTCTTATCTAATGAAATGAAAAGAACTATAATAATGGCATAAAAATTAACATGGTATCAAAGCCAACCTGAAGGAAGCATATTTCGCAAGAGGAAAAACGTCACTGTTACCATACCCAAAAATTAGGGTTTTGCAAAAGTGAATCTTTTCAGATCCCTAACCACCTAGAAAGTTGTGCCCTCCCCCAAGGATCATTTTGGCACTTAGAGCACACCTTTTCAGTGGCTAGATCTCTTGGAAAGTGAAACCCTAGTTTCACAAAGTACCAGAAAACCAAAGTACCAGAAGTACCAGAAGTACCAGAGTACCAGAAAACCAGAAGCACCAATCCAAAAATCCACAGATCAGATTTGAAGGCGTAAAAGTTGGATTTTTGAAAATCTGACTGCACCAGCTAACTCGTCTCAGCTCAACGCACCTATCCCCTGGATCATAATTTTAAAATTTGAAGTTTGAAAAATTAGGGTTTCCTCATAAAACCCTAAGTTGCAGTTGCAGTTGCAGCCTCAGAACCAATTGCAGTTGCAATACCTGTTGCAGTTGCAGTTGTAGTACCTGTTGCAGTTGTATCCGCAGAACCAGTTGCAATCACTCTTGAAGTTTTTGGTAATGATTACTGCTGCTACCAGATGGAGCCACTACCTGCAAATGCTATCCGAGGTACGTACTCACATATGGTTAATGGTTAAACCCTAAAGAGTATTTGCAGGAGAAGGGATTTTTTTCTATAGATCCAGAAGGATCTCAAGATCCAACAAATTCAAAGGAATGATGCAACCCAGGTGTGATTATTCTAATATGCATCTATTTGTTATGAAATTATCTTGATCAGTGTTGCATGTTGAAGATATGATCAAATCATTACAAGGATTGAAAGTTGATCATAGAGCTTATCCTCTAACCTAACCTTTTTTCAAGTTAGTGTATTGTCTTAGTACAGAAGATAGGTTGAAGAAAGAACTCGTCACTTGAGTGAAGGAGACCTGGAAGAAAAGAAAGCACTCATTCTTGAGAACAAAGCTCCAGGTTTGATTAATCAAGATTCAAAGGTACACATGACAAGCTGATGACTTTGGTTGAGATAGAAATCGTCGTAAAGTATTATACTTGATAGCATGTGAGAATGTAGATGTAAATACTTTGCCTGATATGACTAACACCTCCTCTAGGAGAAACCTCTTGTGTTAGTTTCAGGTTGCCATGGAAGAATGCTTAGTCACAACACTATGAGAGTGTTGACCTCATTTTTTATTGTATTCCTTACCTTTAATCTTTGCTTCAAATAAATTATAAGTGATAGCTCTAAAGGAGCTACTGTGATGATTGTTCGTGCTATTTCTTTATATTATCAACAAGGATATTATTCTTGCTTGTTGTTTTGTTGACCTTGCTCCAGGTCACATGAGGAAGCTATAGCGAAGGTTGCAGAAAGAAACATGCTAAAGGAGAGATCATAAATGAAGCAATCATCAGTGGAAAAGAAGAAGGTGGGTCACTCAGAAGCTGCCATGACCCACGCTATTGAAGAATGGATGTGCGCAAGGGAAGAACATCAAGAAACCGTTTCCGAAGAGGGACAACAAGACAAAAGGAGTCCTAGAACTCATTCATTCTATTGTATGTGGCCCAATGCCATCATCCTCCATTACTGGGTATGTACACTATGTATCATTCATTAATGATTATTCTCGTAAAAGACCTGGATATATTTGAAGTATTCAACAAGATCAAGGAATTCAAAGCCTTGATAGAGAATCTTTCCGAAAGAAAAATTAAGATACTCAGGTCAGATAATGGAGGAGAATATACCTCGAAGGAGTTTGTAACCTTCTGCAGAGATGTTAGGATCAAGAGGGAACTAACTACTCCCTATAATTCCCAACAAAACAGTGTTGCTAAAAGGAAGAACAGAATGATTATGGAAGCTGTGAAGACCATGATTCACGATCAAGATCTTCCTATGTGTTTATGGGCAGAAGCAGCTATGGCAGTTGTTTATGTGCAGAACAGACTATCCCATAGTGCACTTGGGTTCAAGACCCCAGAAGATATGTTTACAGGAAAGAAGCCAGAGGTAAGCCATCTCAAAATATTTGGTTGTCCAGTGTTTAACCATATACCAAAAGAGAAAAGAAACAAGCTGGAACCCTCCGGAAAGAAGGAAATATTTGTGGGATACTGTGAGGTATCCAAGGCCTTCAGAATCTACATACTTGGTCACCGCCATATTGAAGTCAGCAGGGATGTGACCTTTGATGAAGAAGCTGCACTTAAGAAATCGAGAAGATGCCAGCTTGAAGAGGTATGTGAAGAGGAACCTGTAAATCCCATGACAACAGAATCTGTGAGGGAAGTTCCCAGAGCTGCAGAACCTATAAGGGAAGTCATCACTTCCCTTGATGAGGAGACTCCTGAAGATCATGATATCACAGAAGTTCAAGAACCTCCTCAAATGACCTTCTCCCATGAAAGAAAGCCTGCTTGGGCAAGAGATCTTATTCAATATGGAAAGAAGTATGGTGTTCCAGAAGGAACCACCAGACAGGTGAAGAGACCAAAGCCATTCTCCAGTTACACGGCTTTGATGTGCAATCTACTTGATGAAGAACCCACATGTTTTGAAGAGGCCATCCAGAAGAAGGAATGGGCCGATGCCATGACAGAGGAATACCAATCCATAATAAAGAATGATGTATGGGAAATTGTTCCCAGACCAAAAAGTAAGGATGTGGTATCATCAAAATGGCTCTTCAAAATAAAACATGTTGTTGATGGAAGTATTGAGAAATACAAAGAAAGATTTGTCACTCATGGCTTTTCCCAAAAGGAAGGAATCGATTATGAAGAGACATTTGCTCCTGTGGCCAGATACACTTCGATCAGAACCATTATAGCTCTTGCTGCCAAGATGAAATGGAAGTTGCACCAGATGGATGTGAAGACAGCTTTTCTGAATGGTATGATTGAAGAGGAAGTGTATATAAAGAAACCCCAGGGATTTGAGGTTGAAGACAGGAAGTCTCATGTCTGTCGATTGAAGAAAGCCTTATACGGATTGAAGCAAGCTCCCAGAGCTTGGTATGGCCGTATAGACAGTTTCTTGACGAGCTTGGGCTTTACCAAGAGAAAAGAAGATTCAAATCTCTACTTCAAGATCATGGATAATGAACCAGTAATACTATTACTGTATGTGGATGACTTATTCTTAACTGGAGAAGAAAAGCTCTTCGCTGAATGTAAACAGAGACTTGCCGCAGAATTTGAAATGAAATACCTTGGCCTAATGCATTACTTCTTAGGTCTTGAGGTATGGCAGAGTTTGAAAAGAATCTTCCTTAACCAAGGGAAGTACACGGTCGAAATCTTGAAGAAATTCGACATGCTTGAATGCAATTCCATGAATACACCCATGGAAGCAAAGCTGAAGTTGTTGGTCGATACTTCGTCAGATTTGATAGATGCCATTCTGTACAGACAGATTATTGGATCACTGATGTACCTAATGAACACCAGACTAGACATCTATTTTGCAGTGAACACCTTGAGTCAGTTTCTGGTGGAGCCCAGACGTGTTCATTTAGTGGCTGCAAAACATGTGATGAGGAACCTTAAAGGTACAATGGATTATGGTCTCAGCTATGATGGAGATCATGACTTCACATTGAGTGGATATACTGATGCAGATTGGGTAGGAAGCATTGCTGACAGAAAAAGCACTTCCGGATGTTGTTTCATTTTGGGATCAGCTATGATCTCGTGGCAGAGTAGGAAGTAATCCAGTATTGCTCTCAGCACAGCGGAAGCAGAGTACATTTCCACATGTTCTGCTAGCTGTGAAGTTATATGGCTTCGAAAGTTGCTGACAGGGCTATTTGATTTGGAGATGAGTGCAACCGCGATTCTATGTGATAATCAAAGCTGTATTAAAATGACAGAGAATCTTGTGTTCCATGACAGGTCGAAGCACATAGAGATCCACTATCATTTCATCCACGACATGGTACAGAGAGGAGCCTTGAAGCTCCACTACATTACCACGGATGAACAAGTTGCTAATGCAATGACTAAGCCTCTATCTCGTGTAAAGTTTGAACACTTTCAAGATAAGCTTGGTATCATCCAAAAGGACCTTCCCTAAAAGGGGAAGTAGATGTATTCCTTGCTTCTGACCTTGTTGTTAGACATAAAGCAAGATGAGTCATGCTTCTGACCTCACTGTTAGACTTAAAGCATGACGTTGTGTGATCCTTGCTTCTGACCTCATTGTTAGACATAAAGCAAGATGAGTTATGCTTCTAACCTAGTTGTTAGAAATAAAGCATAACGTCATTGATTCCTTGCTTATGACCTAGTTGTTATACGTAAAGCAAGATGAGCCATGCTTCTGGCCTCATTGTTAGACATAAAGCATGACGCCATGTGTTCCTTGATTCTGACCTCGTTGTTAGACGTAAAGCAAGATGAGTTATGCTTCTGACCTAGCTGTTAGACGTAAAGCATAATGCCAATGATTCCTCGCTTCTGACCTCATTGTTAGACGTAAAGCTAGATGTTGATGTGTTCCTTGCTTCTGACCTCATTGTTAGATGTAAAGCAAGATGAGTCATGCTTCTGAACTAGTTGTTAGACGTAAAGCATGACGCTATGATTCCTCGCTTCTGACCTAGTTGTTAGACGTAAAGCGAGATGATGATATTACTTGCTTCTGACCTAGTTGTTAGATGTAAAGCAAGATGTGACTGACACTGAGCTACCAGCTTAACCACTGTGACATTGAGCTAGTGTACTACTGTGATGTGACAGCCTAGTGATGTAATGAGGTATCATTTTTACTGATACATGTTTGATGCATATGATGATAGCATTCCTTTGAGAATGATAATGCTGCTGATGAAGAAAACTTTCGATGACTCGTAAATGTGCTAGACAATGGTTCAAGATGATATTGACGATACTGTCCTCCAGATGCCACTGATGATGCAGGCCTCTCTCACCTGATGCTGATGAAGAATACCCTTCTTGTTAAGGGGGAGTGTTGAAATAATGTAACTGCGAAGAGAATTATTATTATTATTTTGTTATTGGATTAAATCCCCATTGAGGATTAATCATGTCATTATTATTATTGG
>JASDQU011178296.1:15779-26270 GCA_032191745.1 Picea mariana
ATCCCTTATAGGTCAAGTAAACTGACCTTACAAACTTTCATCAATACTCTAATCATGAGGAATCACACATACATGGTTTTTTCTTTTATTCAAGAGGTATTTGGTATTTCCAAGGATTTTATTGATTCCATACTCAATTCCTTGATCCACAAGGAATTATTCCATAAGGGTCTCAGCCATCATATAAATAATCATCATAAATTCCAGAGGATCCAACTGCCTCTACTTAGAGGCAACATTACAATCACTAGTTCAATTTCTCTTTGATCTTAATAATCCCTTAATAGGATTCTTCCATTTCAATCATTCACAAATGCAAGAGGTTTTTCCTGCCCAAGAAAATAGATAACATTCCACTTAAATAAAACAATTCATCTCATCATTCCTAGAATTAATACCCATTTTATTGAAATATTACCATCATTTCCCGTCAATATGTTCCCACTCATGTGGGAGTATTTAGCATTCCATCAAGGAAACATTTATAATTCTTATGTTGTAAATCAACATGCAACTTTTCTGTAGTATAAAATTTCAAAACAAAATTTCAATCAAGGTGCATGTGTAGATAATAGATAAACTTTTTCCAATGCATAAGAATTCTTTCCACCAGGTTGGTCTTGTCCTTGTTGTACAGGTCATGGGACTAATTTCTAGCCCATCCAGGTGTACTGTTGTAGTCTTCTCTAATACCAATTGTAACACACCCAACTCCCTAAATACCCTTTTTAAGGGATGGCGTATTAAAATTTTACTTGTCCTCAATCATCTCAAAACCTCTTTTCGAGAGTACTATAGTCTTCTGATCATCAAGATATTTCCAATGAATATCACCATGCTCAAAGCTGAGATCTGGATCAAAAGCTACATCCTCTCAAAGGTTTCAATATTTTACTAACTACTGTCCATCTCATTTCTACATGGCATTCACATGGCTTGTTGATACTGACAGGGGGGTGAATCAGTATCAAGTACAATTTAAAACCTTTTTAAACTTATACTTAAACCATTCAACTATATCCAATGAGAAATGAACAATAGTATAAGAGTTACACCAATACACCACAATACACCATGCACAATATATGAGAAATAATCAATAGTTATTGTTCAAGGGAAGAGATGACTTCCAAAGGTAGCTACAGCTTCCAAATGTAAAGGGAGGGATAAAACTCCAAGAGGAAGATACAATCCTCCAATATTAAGAGAGAGTTGAACTCTCCATATTTACCCCTTCCTTCCACCCAAGAATATATGATAGATAATAAAACTTTACATTAAATCATCACCATCAACCAATCATCACATAGAACCTGATAATGCTTCCTGAGACTTCTTCAATTTCTAAAATTCTTCAATTCTTAGAGTACTCTGATCCCGTATATAATATTACTCAATGTAATCTTTGAAACTCCTCCAAGTTTCACTCCTTGAATCCTCCCAAAAAAGAAGTTATAGAAAGAATGATAGACTTTATTCAATTCTGGTCTATTAAGGAGATCGAACTTGTATAGAATTCCCCACACTCAATATTTAACATCCAATTATGAAATTCTCACACAAGAAACTACAGTCTATTCTCTTTCCAATGAAATTTTTCCCACGTCATTTGGATTCTCGATGAAGAAGTTATGACTGTTTTACATGGAACATCTATTTATTGACTAGCTTCAAGACTGGTCACAAATCCTATCTTCCACGGAGTGTATCTCCATAATTATAGAGAATCAAGAGCTGAAATTTTTACCAAAGGTACCTTGATATGTATTCTCAATACCATAGAGATTTCACCATCTGAATTGTTCTAGAAAAAAAAATTATAGCAAAAATGGTAAGATGACCTGAAAATAACATACCTTAGAACACATCACCAAAAGACTTCATCCTCCCTTGAAATCCATCCTTCTTTACTTCTTATTTCCTCTGAAATTCAACTTGTATAAAAATGAATGTATAATGATGTTTATTTATACCATTTATGTCACTTCCTTTTAACATTATGGCCGACCTGACACTTTCTTATTTTGTAATTCTTTTCTTTAATTATCTTCAGGGCCTACATGTACTTCCTTCTTCAATTCACTTTGTCATCTTCAAAAATTCATTTCTCCTCAACGATGAGGATCCATGTGACATGCCACATACCACCGGAAAAAACATGATGTATACTATCCATTCATGGGTGTTGTATATGCATGTTCATTGTCCTTCATGTCCAAATACCTTTATCAATCTTGAAGTCCAAAACCCATGACTAGGGTTGACATCAATGACAACAACCAATCTTCCAACAATCTCCCCATTTGTCATTGATGGCAACACTCATGCTCCCCCTATCATCATGATCCCAATTTATCTCCCCCTTTGACATCAATGGAAAAGGTTAGGGATGGTCCCCCTGAGT
Organism: Picea mariana; assembly: GCA_032191745.1. Classification (NCBI taxonomy): domain Eukaryota; kingdom Viridiplantae; phylum Streptophyta; class Pinopsida; order Pinales; family Pinaceae; genus Picea; species Picea mariana. The sequence continues at coordinate 18,184 of JASDQU011178296.1, forward strand.
TTAATGGAAAAATGTAGCTCTCTTCTTTGGGGCTGCTCCCCATGAACATGTGGCACTCAATAATACTTCATCCCTATTTTTGGTCTTTGGGAGTTTTTCTTCCTTAGAATCCTTTTGTGTGGCTTTTGTATTCTCTCTCTTCTTTATGTATAGGATGTATATGTTGTTCGGTCTTCTTGTTGTAGTTGCAACAAATCTTCCTGAGTTATTTTCTCTGATTTTATATTTTCGGGAATCAAACGTAAGAGTGTATCCTTGATCACACATTTTATTACCACTAAGTAGATTATGATTCAAGTCTTCAACCAATAGAACATTCTTTGCTTTTAAATTTTTTCTTCCAAGCTCTACTACACCTTCTCCAAGTATTTTGGCAGATGATTCATCTCCAAATGCAACATTGCCACCCTTTCTCTTCAAGTTGATGAATTTGTCTTGATCCTCGGTCATGTGCGAAGAACATCCACTGTCTTTGTACCATTCATCTTATTCTTTACATTCTTCAGTGGTCAATGATATTATACAATCTTCATTGTTTGGAATCTCTTTCCTTCTCCATACTGTGGTTGACATAGGGACATCTTCATTCATATATCGGCAATCTCGTGCTTTGTGACCAAGATAATTACATTTGTAGCATGCAATATTTTTGTCCATCAATGGTGAAAATGAATTATAACTTTTGTTGAAAAATCCATGATTATTTCCATATCTTATATTTACACCATTCATATTTCTTGCATATGTGTTCCTTTCATTGATTCTGCAATTAATTGCCTTATGTCCAAAAATTTTGCAAGTATAACAATGACGAAGAAATAAATTTTGATACCTTGGAGTAAGTGGGCTTCTTTGTGATGTAGTCCATCTGGGTTCATGATCTATTCTTTTGTAGTTTCCTTCATACTGATTGAATCTTCTTTGATTCTTGAAGGTAGGAGGTCTTCTTGGATATTCATTTCTTTTGTAATCATTCCTTCTTTTTGGTATCCTGGTCCACTTCTCATCAATTGTCTATGCAGCTCTTTCTTCAGCCTTCTTRTTGGTATTTGCATCTTCTTTGTATGAAGTTTCATCCATGCATCCAAGATGTGTTAAGTCTTTTGGCACTTGAGAGTTTCTTAAGCTCTTCCTCAATGAGAAAACTTCTTGTTCAAGTTTCTCACAATCTTCTTCTTTTTTCTTCATTTGGACATTCCTTACTTCTCCTATTCTTCTTTCTTCTTCGAGTAGAGTTTTCAAGGAAATGGTTTCTTCTCTTAGTTTCTCAAAGTCCTCTAATTGTTTCTTCAAGATTACAACTATCTTTTCACAACTACCCAATTCACTTCTTAGTTTTCTTTGTGTGTCTTTGAGCTTGCTATTTTCAATCCCAACATGCTTCAATTTTTTAAGATTCTCATTTTCTTGTTGAATAATTTTTTCGTCATGATTTTCATATTCTTCATTGGAATTTTCTTCTTCAATGTCATTTCTTTCAATCCTTGGATGAGGACATTCAAATTCAACATGACCTACTCCTTCACAATTAAACAAAAATAATTGACCTCTATTTTCTTCTTTGAAATCTGAGATGTTGTAATTTGCTTCAACTTCTTCTTCTTCTTCTACGTCTTCCCTTACATAAAGGTCTTGTATCTTGTCCCAAAGATATTTTTATGATGCACATGATCCCACCTTGGATTTCACTAAATATGTCAATCCATCCAGGATGGTATCTATTGCCAATTTGTTGTTCCTTTGTGCTTCTTTCTGAGTTGTAGTCTTTGGTTTCTTCAAAGTATTGTATCCTGAAGCAACTAAGAACCAAACATCTACCCAAAGAGCTTTCAATTAAGTTTCAATTCTTTTACTCTAGTATTCGAAATTTCTTCCATCAAATGGTGGAATCCCATTTGAAATTTTGTCTTCCATTTCTTCTTAGGATCTTCCTTCCAATGGTTAAACTATACTGAAGGTAACCCGCTCTGATACCAATTGTTGATACTGANTACACCATGCACAATATATGAGAAATAATCAATAGTTATTGTTCAAGGGAAGTAATGACTTCCAAAGGTAGCTACAGCTTCCAAATGTAAAGGGAGGGATAAACCGCCAAGAGGAAGATAAAATCCTCCAATATCAAGAGAGAGTTGAACTCCCCATCCTTGCCCCTTCCTTCCACCCAATAATATATGAGAGATAATAAAATTTTACATTAAAACATGACCATCAACCAATCATCGCATAGAACCTGATAATGCTTCCTAATACTTTTTCAATTTCTGAAATTCTTCAATTCTTAGAGTACTCTAATCCTGTATATAATATTACTCAATGTAATCTCTAAAACTCCTCCAAGTTTCACTCCTTGAATCCTCCCCAAAAAGAAGATATAGAAAGAATGGTGGACTTGATTCAATTTTGGTCTATTCAGGAGACCAAACTTGTACAGAATGCCCCGTGCTCAATATTTAACATCTGATTCTGAAACTCACAAACAAAAAAATAAAGTCCGTACTCTTTCTAATGAAATTTGTCCCACAGAATTTGGAATCTCGATGAATAATTTATGACTGTTTTACTCAGAACACTTGTTTATTGACTAGCTTCAGGACTGGTCACAAACCCTATCTTCCACAGAGTGTATCTCCATAATTATAGTGAATCAAGAGCTAAAATTTTTACCATAGGTACCTTGATATGTCTTCTCAATACCATAGCGATTTCACCATCTGAATCATTCTAGAAAACAAGTTATAGAAAAAATGGTAATATGAATTGAAAATAACATACCTTAGAACACATCACCAAAAGACTTCATCCTCCCTTGAAATTTGGCCTTCTTTACTTCTTATTTCCTATTAAATTAAACTTGTATCAAAATGAATGTATAACGATGTTTATTTATACCATTTATGTCACTTCATTTTAACATTAGGGTCAACCTGACACTTTCTTATTTTGTAATTCTTTTCTTTAATTATCTCCAGGGCTTACATGTACTTCCTTCTTCAATTCACTTTGTCATCTTCAAAAATTCATTTCTCCTCAACCATGAGGATCCACATGATGTGCCACATACCACTGGAAATAACATTATGTATACTATCCATTCATGGGTGTTGTATATGCATGTTCATTGTCCTTCATGTCCAAATACCTTTCTCAATCTTGCGGTCCAAAACCCATGACTAGGGTTGACATCAATGACAAAAACCAATCTTCCAACATGGGTTACCATCACCAATGTTATCTGACACGGCTCCAACTTGGCACTTTCCATCTAGCTCATCGTAACCTTTTTATCAACTATTCCCTTTGATTAACATGTCGTCCTCGTATCGTTCATACTCTTGCCAGTGAATCCCAAAAAATATCATACGATTGTCCTACGTCATGGCCACCTCTGATCAACAACCCAATTCTATCCTTGGGTTACTCGATGGATGACTGAGAGTTACCCTTTCTTACTTAGATCAAAGGATAGGATTAGATCCTTCCCTCTCGAAGATCTACAACCCATGACTCCTCTTACCAATATCAATCACTAGGCACAATGTCCACATGACACATGGATCTATTCATGACATGACACGTGAAATGACATGGTTGTACACATCATCACTGAGTACGAAGGTTCATCCATCCAGGTGCTGACACATGTCCACTTCTCATTGGATTGGGAAAAGAATTCTGACATCACCAATGCTCCTTTACCTGTCAAAACCAATTGAAATATACAAATGATATTTAATATCATCGATTCCCAAATCAACTACCCTCAAACACTCTTGAAATCCTCCATCGGAGTGTAACTTCCACTGGTACCATGGCTCGCTCCAACTGGTAACCCTCCGATGGAAAATTGAGATCTATCATATAATAGATCCAAGGTTTGGGAATCAGGCACCTGTCTTGAATAATAACACCGATAGGACCCATGCTTGATACTGTCTACAATTATGAGTTTCCATGTGTTGTTTTCTAGACATGATGGGATCCCTCATCATCATGATGTCACTCCCCTTATCCTCACATAAGTGGAGTCCTACTTGGAAACCAAGCTGGTCCCCAGGACAAATGGCCCTAGAACTGCTTGTCACCTGGCGAGATATATGGCATACAAATTATTAAGGAACTCTATTTTAAAAATGTTAATTCCACTAGGACATGTGGCACGGTCTTCATTTGACACATGGAACCACCCTCTTCAAGATACATGGGTTGGCATTGCCCTCGACTTCCTTCTCCCTGATAGATATAATGGTTCTAGTCTCACCTCGAATTCCTTCCTTTTCACTGATCAATGGTTAAGATATCCTCTCAGAGTCTATTCATTTGGACTATATTACCTCTGAAACACTCTAAATATTGTCTCACCGATGAACTATGGTAGTCCTTCCACTCATCTCTTGCATTAACCTCGGTTGTCACCATGAACCTACCACCTAGACACATCAGTACAAAGGCCTATAGGTGCATCAAGTTCTCGTTTCATTAAAAAAGCTTACACAACGTAATAGACTTGTGAATAATGAAAGGATTTATCTCAGCTACATAGGTATATTCGTCCATGAAAGAATTCACAAGAAACAACCATTCTTATTGTCCCAATAATACTCAAGTACATAGACTTGCCAAGAAATAACCAGTCCATACATCAAACAAACATACTCATCCATGAATACAATCACAGGCACCAGTCTATTCATTTTACTTCGTACCAAGAGCATAAGGATTATTTATCTATTCAATGATGGATTTAACCAACCAACCGGATAAGGGTTTTCTCCTTTCCACCCAACCATAGGCTCTACATGTGTAGTCACTTTGGAAGCATGCCACCCCTGTGCCAATCCATGATACCATGAGGTAATTCTTCCTCAGGTTTTCAAGGTAATACGATAAATATTACCTCATACCCACCTAGCTCAATACTCGTTAAGATTTATTAGAGGCCCTCCTAGAATCAAGGACATGACATTTCGGTTCATATTGGGGACCTCGACTCTCAAACCAGTCATGCAACCCAAACTCTCTTTTTATGTGACTTTTTTCCCTTTTCCCCCTTGGGATCTCTCTCTCTCTCTCTTTCTCTCTTCTTCCCTCCTCTGTTTTCCTGCATGCATTCCCCACACAAGAAGGTTTTGGACCTGTCCTATTCCTTCTGTCAGAAGGAACTCATGGGGTCAAAATGGGTGCATAATTTATACTCTGTCTTACCTTTGGCTAGCATATTCTATTTTCCTAGAAACATTTCCCATACATGTATTCATGGGGGTGGTTGGTTTTTCAAATATCACCCCTTCTCATTAATTTATTTTTCCTTGGAATCAGGCCTAATGAAATAGTCTGAATATTTTCAAAATAATATCTCCACAAGGGGGTTAGAGTTATTTAAGCATAATTATCCCCCTCTCTTGGCTTCGTTACTCTTTCCTCTCATGGTATCATGGCCAATAATTTAAGGCTTCATCCCTCAGTCAACTAGTTGGAAGTTACAATTTAAACAATAATACATTTACATTGTTTTCATGCCATGGCATGGAAATCATTAATCATGAATAATTACAAGCTGGGGGAAATAAGGGTGTTACAGTAAGAGGCTGAGTGTGGTGAGAAGGCCCAAACATAGGCCAATTAAATGTAAATCAGGCCAAATATGGAGAGAAGGTCCTTGTGTAAATTGTGTACAAATTCATTAATAGAATATTTGTGTGTTTATCTGGCATTTTGTGAAGTGTTGAGTTATTCAAATCCATACTGGATTCTCTATGTGCTAGAATGTTCCTTAACTAGTGTTGTGCAGTTTCTTCACCAACATGGTAAATATTTAAATTAGAGAGGAAGGATCATAATCGATCATCAAAGAGATTGATGTCTTTAAGTTGATAGTGAATCATTTGAATCCAGAGTTGAGTCAGTTGGAGCCGTAGAATAATAGAGATTTAAGACTGTGTTGCATGCAGGGTGAACTAGAGGTCAAAGAATCCTTTGAAAGCATTGATGAATAACAACCATCACATCATTCCATTGAGGAATATCGATCATTCAATCATAGTTAGAAGGACTTTGTAGAATTTGTGACATTCTGGTGACAGGAACATATCTAGCCATCCATTCCTGAACCAGATTGATGGATGATGGCGTATCAAGAGTTAAAAGACATGAAGGAGCTAAGGGAGAATCACGATCATTCAATCTAGATCCATATCAAATTATCCTCATCATAGTGGACCATAGAAAGTAGAGCCTATAAGGTATTGGAGAACCTAAAATTCCTGAGGTTTCAATGTCAACAAATGTCACATCGATGTATGCATCCACTCAGAGAATGACACGTGGTCCATTAAGGAAGTGACACATGTCATTTTCCATTTGGAAATTGGTGCATGAAAAACCCATGGATTTCAATGACATGTGGTAGCCTAGTCAGTAGGTGACATGTGGCAGGTCCACATAGGAAACCCCAAGGGGAACCTTGGTATTTGTTCAACAAAGATTGATGACATAGATTATATCTTTGATACTGGAGATCAATGGATCTCCTTATAGTGGACCATGACCATCGATAGTTTTGGGTTGTTAAGAAGGGCGTAAAGTCCTGATGTCCCGATGTGGATATATGTCAGGCTGATGTTAGAGCCCCACTTCATAGACGACATGTGGAAAAGTGGTTCTAGAGTACTAAAAGCTCCATGGTGGCCGCACGATTTGAATTGAGTTCGATTAAGGTGAGACCAATGGTCCATAAAGAGTCTGAGATCTAGATCAATGATAGACATTGTATCAGTCCATTGTTGTTAATCATAGATCAACTTCAGGATCCATAATCCATATTGATTGCATACATCTGTAGGGTTTTAGCCGGTAGTTATAACCATTGGTCACATGAACGAGAGTGTTGGAAGATAGCACCAAGGATTTAGAAATTAAGGGAATAAGCACCAGGTCACAACCATTGGTCATGTGGATAGGAAGGATCTTAGAACCAGACATTAAAGGTGCTTGGTTTTAAGAAACATGGTTCTACTAGTTGGTCATGAGGAGGATAGGTGCCTGAGTTTGAGCGTAGTGAATGAACACCAATAGATATTGGTGCAAGAAAAGAGAATTGCAGAGATCTGTTAAAAGAGGGAATTGGGCCCATGTAAGAATTGAGAGAAGCTCGAGCTTGATGTTGCAATAGAGTTAAATTTATAAATTTGCACCTATGGGAAATTGACCTAGTGGGTCGCTATCAATTGTTATTAGATAAAGTAAATTATCTTTGAAATTCTGTAAAGGATATAGAGAAAGAGAATTGTGCAAACATGCATAAAAAGGAATTGGTTTTCCTTAAGTGAATTATTGTAGATTTGAGACCATCCCTGCCAAGAAGCAGAATTGGGAGAAGATGTTGAATATCTCATAACAGATCTTGAAGATGTCATATTGATGTTTTGTAATTAGTTATGGTTAAAAGTATGTATGTGTTGTAGGTAGCAGTAGTGAAATGGTAGCAGCCATGACAATAGAGAATATGTGACATAGGATCAGAGGATGACAAGTAAATTTTTTAGAGAAAGGTTATCTAGATGGATATCGGTGGCCACCCACCTTTTCCAGCTGGCTCAAAATAGTTTTCTGACAATTTTGGCAATTTACTATTTTTAGCAGTTTTAACTTCTGAGGCCATTTTGTGGACCTAAATGAAGGTTTTTCAGTATTGAGCTCCTCAATTATAGACAAAGGAATAATTGATCCCCCAAAATTAATCTCCTCGACGATACCTTTCCAATGAGCTATCGCATGCCTAAAATGAAGATCGTATGCAAAAGTTACGACCCCGGGAAGTTGATGTACTAACTTACCCAAACGGGGCTCACATAACTTTTGGCACTTCATCTCCTAGGGTTAGGTTTTTGGATGTCTATGGTTTTTGGAATTCTTTATTATTGTAAAAAGGCCTTCAGAGCCTCATTGTAACCTGCTTCTTGCGAATGCGCGCTACCATCACATATCTTCTCGTAGATAAGCCACCACCATTCCAACAAGCTTGTTTCCATTACATTTTACAGTTTCAACTTATTTTGTTATTGAATAGAAAACCAGTTTTACTG
>JASDQU011178297.1:27731-40842 GCA_032191745.1 Picea mariana
TTTCTTCCACACTTTTTCTGATGCACTTTTCCTTCCGCACTTTTCTCTATCAATAATACCTGCCCAAACAACCTTTCACAGAATAGATATTCAATGATATTCAATAGGTTCAAGTGTGATTAAATGAGAGAGCCTTGTCTCTTATTTATACCTTCATGTAGCATCCCACTTTCCTTATTTTAGGGATTTCTCTATTAAATTTATTATTTAAATAATTTCTTTTGCAAACACTTTGACTACTTTGACCTTTTGGGGCTTCTAGTTGACTCATGAGGGTTCTCCAACTTCACATGGCCATAACTCTCTAACCGTGAGGAGTTATGTGACGTTCCACATACCAACAGAAATGGAATGACATGTATTATCCATATAGAATAGTATTACCTGCAAATATATCAAAACTCATACCATTATCCATCAAATAAACTTGGGTCCATTACCTAAACCTTTGTGCTATCGTAATTCGCTACCGAACTTTCTTCAAGGGTTGACATCAATGACAACCAACCCAACTAATCAACAGTCATAACCCTCATTAAAGGGTTGTGCAGGGTGGCAAGATGGAGGATGCTCTCAAACGTTTCAATCAAATTGTAGGAAAACAACATGATCCTAATTTTAGTTAGGTATAATACCCTAATAGATGGGCTCTGCAAGACAAGGAAATCTACAAGGCATTCGGGTTTATTTATGTTATGTTGCAAAAGGACCATGCACCTTCTGGTCAAACCCATGGTCTCTGATGCATAGCAAGATGACCAAATCGACTACCTTCTTCCCTATTAGCACACTTTTTCACCCTCTGATATGAGCTGATATAACAAAAAAAATGACGATGACAAAGGTGTTAATTCAAGGAGAAATGCCCCAAATTATCATGAGCAAGACCCCTCTCCATTTGGGTTGGTGCATGCCAACTTTGGGGGGGAGTCCCTATGATCCAAATGGATCCAGGAAGGCTAAAATTTAAAATTTCCCGGAACAGGATGAAACCAACGCCATTGCGTAGGGCTCATCGAGCTGATTTCGACCATATATTTTTTTCTGAAAATGGACATTGTATGTTGAAGTTATTGCGATTTGAAGATCAGGTCAAACATGTAAAAAAGTCAAAGTCAAAGTCAAATTCAACAGGTCAAGGTCAACGATAACGTCAGCAATACATCATGATGACATCAACAGGGTGATGTGGGAATACTAGGAGATGACACGTGTCAATCAAATTTGGCATTTTCAGGCTGAGTTGGACTAGTACGGAAGTGACATGTGGAACTGTACAAAAGTGACATGTGGCACCGTATAGATGTTGACATGTGGCAGGGTGACACATGGCAGTACGTATGATGATGTGGCAAGGTGACACATGGCAGTACAAATGTTGACATGACATGGTTACACGTGGCAGTACGGATGTTGACATGGCATTGTACCAATGTTGAAGTGCCACTATATGGATGATGACATGGCAGATGACGTCAACATGATGATGTGGTAGCACCAGGAGCTAACACGTGGTAGGCATTTTTGGGTGCTAAAATGGCGATGACGTGGACTGTACGGACTGACACGTGGAAATCCGTACGATGAAGTGGCAGTTATACGGATGACACATGGAAAGTTGACTAGCAAATGATGAGGTGACATCTGGCCCAATGAGAAGGCACCACGTGGCACCTTCTGGAAGGCCAAATCTGGTGGTTCCACCAAATTTAGCGATTATCACCAAATCTAGGCGAGATCCTCGAAATCTGGAAGAATCTCACTAAATCTAGCTAATTGGTGCTAAATTTAGTGGAGTCTATCTTATTTAGACCGACACAGAAATCGAGAAAAATAGCTTTTTTTTGGCACACAAATCGAGATTGTACGGATCTGAGAGGGCACAACATTGGGATTCATGCCAAGGGGAGGTCCTCAAGGACTGTTCACAAGAAGGTTGACTTTATACTCAAAAGTTACAGAATTTCGAGGGGAGTTCGAATATGGATTCTTCTTTTGCATCTGAGTAGATGAACAAAAAAGTGCTTCCAGATCCCAAGGTTTTGAGCCAATCATAGCCGACTTCATACTCAAAAGTCTCAGAATTTCCTATTCCAGCTAATGGTGATCTCTATTTTTGTCCAGAAGTTGCAAATCTAAAAGGTGGTTTCAGGCGTTTTTATGTAATCCTTTCTTTTATATTCTTAAAGAATTAAAGATTAATAAGGAGCCTTCCCCACTGATACAAAGGCTCAAAGACGTAGGAAAACTTGTGTCGAACTCCGTTATCAATCTTGGTGTTATGGTTTGTTGTTTTTACTTCTTATATGGTTGCAACTTCTTTCATTAACCTTTTTCTCTTAATTACTAAATGGTAAATCAACTCATGTATAAACTTAACCATAATATTTAAAAGATCAATTTTTGGATCAAGTGGTATCAGAGAAGGTTGACAGTTGTTTTTTTGAGTTTGCATGATTACCAGGGAAAAGTTAAGTCATGGTGAAGGATATCTTGTAGAAGGATATATTGAAATTGGATAAAGAAAGAGGGCATCCCAAAGTGAGAGGATGGAATTGAAAGAAGGTCTTTCTCAAAATAAAGGAAAATTTCAAAGAACTTTATTTTCCATGTCGGAGATGGTAAAAGTGTTGTATGATGATTACTTGGAAAAGAAGAGATCTGTTCAAGGGGAATCTTCAAAGCAATACAAAAGTGAAGAAGGAGAGGACCCTCCAAAAACTCCTCCTTCATCTCCATCTTCTTCTTCTTCTTCTTCAAGTACAAGTTCAAATTCTACTGCAAGAAAACATTCTCATAAACATAAGCTTGATATGTCATTACTTAAACTTGATGTAAAAATTGTTTTGCCTATGTATGATGGTGAAGTTAATGCTAAGAAACTTGGTAATTGGGTTAGACAGATGGAGGTATATTGTAATGTGCAACAAATCAAAGATGAGGCAACCAAAATCAGATTGGCATCACTTCATATTGAAGGTGTTATCGCATAGTTTGTAGCTAGGTCAAATGGCTAGAAGATAGAGGCCAAACTGGCGTAACAGGAACCTACCCCACCCAATGTCACCATAATGGGGAGGTTATTTCTATTCAGGGAGGTTATCCCAGGGGAGACGTCCCCTGTAACCTGGGGTTTTGAAGAGGCCAAAGTATAATGGTCAAAGTAAAAGTCCCTCCTCACAGGTTACCACCAAGATCAGATAGTCCAAATAATCAGCCAATAATGAAGTGTAGCCCCAAATGAGAACACCTGCCCGGAACAAGACAATAGCAAAACAACATATGTAGGATATAATTCAATGGGTTAGTATTTCATATAACTATCTAATGTCAATAGATTAGCAATTATAACAATAGATATCAATGAGATCAGTGTTTATCAATATAGCAGTGGAAAAATATCAATTCATCAATAAATATTGAGATGATGTAGCAAACAATGTATCCAATCAATCTCTTACTCAACAAATGCTTTTAAAAACCATCTGATTGCTTATCAATAGAAAGTGTTGCGTCAAGATGGAATAACCAAGTGTGACGTCATCCTTATTAGGGTTAGTAGTTAGTTAGGGTTTCAAACTATAAAAGTTTTAAGAGTTGTTTGAGCACTATCACTTCAACGTTGGAGACCTAAGATCAGTGCCTAAGGGTAGATGGAGTCAAATTAAGAGAGGCAACATAGGTTGAAGGTAAAAGGATAAGGACTAGAGGGAAGGGTTCTGAAGTGCTGCAATGGTAGGGCCCTAGAATCAAAACCCTAGGGGAAAGAGGCTCACTCTGGTGTTGCTTAAGCAAGGCCTCGTGCTCTTTCCTCCTTCCTTAGGTCAAACTTGGGAAAATGGCTAGCATCAAGACATGAGAGTGATGTGAGGGAGAGTGTTGCAAAGGCAAGGCCCTATCACAAAACCCTAGAAGCAGGATGGTCCCAGGTGTAGATAACCTAGGCCTGGGATGTCTCCTCCTTCTTGACCTTTAAAAGGTATGGCTAGCACAAGGGAAGAAGTAAAAAGAGTGTAGCAATGGCTAGGCTCTTCCTTCCTTCTTCAATGGCTGAATACTTCTCTTTTAGGGGACATGAAAGAAGGACCTACTTATGTGCTTGTCACCTAGGGTTTTAAATCAACAAAGTTTATAAATAAATGCAAGAATATAATACTACAACCATTCAATTAAGAAGTTTTGCAGAAAAAACACTTACATGTCATGAAGAAATAGCATTGCAAACCCTAGTTGTAAACCTTCCTTCAAGAGAAATGCCAAAAATGCCAAGAAAATCCTTCCTTCAACAAGTGCGCCTCACTTAAAAGATGAAATACCCCAACAAGTTCACAAAAATCAGATCTCACAAGAGAGTGAGTTGTGTGTTATGTCAAAATGAAGATACAACTCCTCAATATATATTTTATCATGACCTTTAATTAAAATTAGGTCATTAAAATTAGCTGACAATGATTTAAAACAAAATCATATTGTTTTCATATTAAATTGTCAAATTAAAACCCTATCTGAGCAAAATCAAGACGTCAAGCCCCACTGAGGGAGACAATATCCCCTTTAGGGAAAAATCAAGCATCAAATGACAAAACGTTGGCTCTCTTTGGGCCTCCCAATCATGCCACATGCACCAACTGCCCTGTCAAACTGTCACACACTCAAGGTGACATCAATGGCTCCTAGGTGACGTCCTGGGTCAATCAAGGGAAACGTTCCACTTGAAGTGGGTCAACCCCCCTAGGCCGAGCTACTCCAAAGTGTCCCTGATGGAACGTCCTCTTCTTCTCTAGTGCAAAACCTCGGTCAAACACTGTCTCATCTCTACCCCTCTGATGAGTCTCAGCAACCATATGATGGGCTCTTCATCCCCATGGAGGTCTGAACTAATCATCTCCCCATGTGTACCGGTCCAAGTGGTACCTGTCCGTCAGGCATGGTTCTGCACATCAAAAACTACACCCTCCACGGGCTCATTAGTCACAGGGATCATAGCAATGTAAATCACATTTCATCATTAATATTATCAAACATATGCATAAAAACCCTGATATATCATTCAATAGCTCAAAGAGTTTACAAAGACCTACAATACAAGGTTGAGAAAAAGGACAAGATACCCTATTGGGCCAGCATCCATAAGGAAAGGAAAGTTTCCAAGGGGTTTTATCCAAACCATGTAAATGAGGTGGAGTGGTTTAAGGGATGTCCAGACATATGGGTAGAGTGAGAGCCAGGGATGCATGGTATTACCCATGGATGCCTTTGTAGAAGGCGAGATGTACCTATCACGGATGCAAATTTTTCCAAGCCCTTTCTTGCCTTTTATTCTTTTTCTTTATTTGTTTTTTCTTCTTCTTTTTATTTTTATTCAAGGGCTAACTAGAGGACACTGCCTTGGCATGGTAACCAGAACTAACATTGTTACCCACAAGTACTTTCACAGACATGATAAGGTTGGCTCGTGATGAGACCCTCTTTCCCTTGGCCATGCAACCAAAGGTCACTTCCCTGGCGTGGTAACCAGATGATGGCAATGTCATGCTGTTAGGTACCCATGAACATAATAGGATGGCTCGTGATGAGACCCCCTATCCTTTTGATTAGGTCTTGTTTGTTATTTTTTTGGGTCCCTCTTGTTTCTTGCTAAGAGGATTTTTATTGCCTTCTTGAGGATCCCTGGGCGAAGCATCTCGAGGTTTCATTTTTTAGGCTTTTATATTTTACCATCTTCTTTTACCTTCTGGGCCTTTAGCCCCTTCTTCCCACGAGATAAGGTGCAACCCCACAAATAGATCATTCTAATTCCCGAACAAGGGGAATGGGACAGATGAGCGGGAGATAAGATGGAAAAGTGATGATATGATGGGAGCGGATGATGGCTCTTCAGAAATCCCCCAGTGGCAAACCAAAACCTATGGGTATGGGCTTGCTAGGGCACCCAGTCAATCTTCCCAAACATGGTCAAGTGGGCCGATGTAAAATCCAAGCAGTTGTTAGAAATAAAAGGAGTTAAATGCATATATCCAAAGGTTATAATGATCAAAAGTGACACATACCATGATACCAGGACCAATTACCTCATGGAGCAAGAGCCTTCTCCGATACAATACCAAGCCGATGATAATGGATGTTGTTGTTACTGACAAGATGAATTTGATGAAAGAAGAAAAGGATGGGCCCTCCAGAGCTATACTCAGGTCAATCTTGCTCTCGGTACTCCATGTGTAGGACCTTTGGGCCTCAAGACATGATCTCCTGGCTATCCCTAAAAATCAGGGATAACAGAAGGCACAACTCTCATCTGGTGGCAAAGTAAGATGCAACATGGAACTTAACAAGTTGGTAAGATTTTTCCATCATGGCATGATTTTATTTCCGCACTTAGAAAACAGTTCTATCCTTTGGGGTATAAGGAAAATGCTTTAATTGAATGGAAAGTCTTAATTTAAGGAAAGGAGAGTCAGTGTAGGAATACATAGATGGATTTCGTAAGATGGCTTTGATGTTAGATGTTCCATTGACTACACAAGAAACTCTTATGAAGTACATAGGAGGTTTTCCTTCTTATATTCGTAATATTGTATTTATGTTTGGACCTACTAACCTTGATGAGGCTTCTGTTCAAGAAACGTATATTGAAGAAGGGAAAACTGGAGTTGGTGTATCAGGGGAATCATCTTCAAAGAAAAATGAAAAAGGAAAAGGGAATGGGAAGAAAGCAAATTCAGCGACAGTAAAGGAAGAGAAGCTCTCTTGCAAGCATTGCAAGAAAGAAGGGAAGGATGATGAGCATTGTTGTCAATTGCACCTAGAGAAGAGACCGAAGTGGTTCATAGAGAGGAAAGGGAGGAAAAAAATTGCAACAACAACACGACCAACATACTTGGGGTATGATTAAGGTGATGAGACTAAAATCACAGCAGTTGGTTTGACATGTAAAATTGGTGATGGTTTTGATTCAAGAAGTAAATTGTTTCATATAAGGGTCATAA
Source organism: Picea mariana (assembly GCA_032191745.1). Lineage (NCBI taxonomy): Eukaryota > Viridiplantae > Streptophyta > Pinopsida > Pinales > Pinaceae > Picea > Picea mariana. The sequence continues at coordinate 34,718 of JASDQU011178297.1, forward strand.
TGAAACATACTAAGATCGATACATTGATAGATAGTGGATCTCAATCTAACTTAATTTCAGAATAAGTGGTTAAGAAATTGGGATTAAACACTAAGATGCATCATAAACCCTATTCACTAAATTGGATAAGCAAATATCATAAATTGTCCATAACAAAGCAATGTATCATAAAGTTTGCAATTACATGTAAGTATGTGGATGAAGTAACATGTGATGTGGTGTCGCTAGAAACATGTGGAATGGTCTTAGTAAGACCTTATTTATATGATCACAAAACAATCTTCTACAGGGAACATAATCAATATCACTTAACTAAAGAAGGCAATGAATATGTTGTACATGCTCATCACATAAAAACAAATCAATCTCTTCTAACAATGGAACAATTAAAGAAGGCATATTATGCAAGAAATACACCTATAATTATGTCAAGTAAAGCAGTTGATCTTAAGCATGAACATGAGATGGTTGTAGAATGGAAGTTCAATCATACTTTGCTTCAAGATAAGTTAATGTCGTGCAATCCAGTCAAACATATTGGTTCATTTTCAGTCATGTTTCTGATGTTATCACTGCTAATGTTTTCTACATGGATGGTAGTGGATTCAGTAAGATGTGAACAAGTTCAAATGGATAACAATATAATTTCAGTTTTCATGGTTATTATGCAATTGATTATGATGCAATAGGTGCACATGACAGAGTTTAAAGACAAAGGACAAGTGGGGAGGCCTATCCCGCACTTGATGACTGGTTAATACCCTTTTGGAGGACCAAAAGGTCTTAGTGGGGAGGTGTGATCCAAATGGATCCAGGAAGGCCAAAATTTCAAAGTTATCAAAATCGGATGAAACCAGCTCCATTGTGTAGGACTCATTGAGCCAATTCTGGCCAAAAAAAAAAATTGAAAATAGACACTGTATGCGGAAGTTATTGCGACTTGAAGATCAGGTCAAACAGGAAAAAATTCAAAGTCAAATTTAAATTCAAAGTCAACAGGTCAAGGTCAATGAAGACATCAACAATACGTCACGATGATGTCAGCAGGGTGATGTGGCAACACCAGGAGCAAACACGTGTCTGTCAAATTTGGCATTTTCAAACTGAGATGGACAAGTTCAGAAGTGACACGTGGCACTATACGAAAGTGACACATGGCACCGTATGGATGTTAACACGTGGCAGGGTGACACATGGAAGTACATATGCTGATGTGGTAGGGTGACACGTGGAAATATGGATGTTGATGTGGCAGGGTGACACGTGGCAGTACAAATTCTGACATGGCAGGATGACATGTGGCAGTATGGATGCTAACACGGCACTATACGGACAATGATGTGGCAGATGATGTCAAATGATGATGTGGCAGCACCAAGAGCTGACACGTGGCAGGTGTTTTTGGCTTTTTTGGGTGTTGACGTGGACTGTATAGACTGACACATGGCAGTCTGTACGACGATGTGGAAATGGTATGGAAGACACGTTGAAGTCTGTACGATGATGTGGTAGTCGTACAGATGACACGTGGCAGGTTGACTAGATAATGATGATGTGACACTTGGCCTAATGAAGAGGTGCCATGTGGCACCTTCTAGAAGGCCAAATCTGGCGGTTCCACAAATTCTAGTCGAGATCCTCTAAATCTGGCAGAATCTCACTAAATATGGCTAACTGGCGCTAAGTTTGGAAACTTGCGCTAAATTTGGCGGATTCTGGTTTATTTATATGGGCATGGAAATCGATAAAAAAACATTGGCATGCAAATTGAGACTGTACGGATTTAACAAGGTGCAACATTGGGATTCGTGTCGAGGGGAGGTACCGAGATTCTGTTCAGAAGCAGGTCAAATTTATACTCAAAAGTTGCATAATTTCGAGGGGAGTCTTAATATGGATTCTATTTTTGCATCTGAGTAGCTAAAAAAAAATTGCTTCCAAGTCCAAGGTGTTGATCCAAGCATAGCCGACTTCATACTCAAAAGTCTTAGAATTTCCTGTTCCAACCAATGGTGATGTATGTTTTTGTCCAGAAGTTGTAGATATGAAAGGTGGTTTCAAGAGATGTTATGAAGTCTTTCTTTTATATTCTTAAAGCATTGAAGATTAATAAGAAGTCGTCCCCACTAAGAGAAAGGCCTAGAGACGTAGGAAAACTTGTGTCGAACTTCGTTATCAATCTTGGTGTTATAGTTTGTTGTTTTTACTTCTTATATGGATGCAACTTCTTTCATTAAGCTTCTTCTCTTAATTCCTAAATGGTAAATCAACTCATGCATAAACTTAACCATAGTCTTTAAAAGATCAATTTTCAGATCACCCTAGGTACTGAGATGTTGATTTGTTGACTGATTTTATGCAAAAAGACATAAAAACAACAACAATTTTGCTTTGGACAACGTGTGTTAGCCAATATGAGTAATTGTGCCTTATTTTTTTAGGGATTTTTGTTTAAGAGAAATTAAAAGGGAATTTAGAGGAATTAGTACATGTAAAGTGGAGTTATGACAAGTGAGAGAAAGTTAGGAGAGAGAATTAATCCTTGATTTGCTCAATCATCTCTATGGGATTGCCACCTCATCCATGTGCCCCCTTTAATTACTTAATTTGTGACTTTAATGTTTTTTACCTTGGAAAGTGCAGCCGCTCATCAAATGATGCCAAGTGTGTGTGTATATATATATATATATATATTCAAAGTCCACTCAATTAAAAGGAAAGGTTGTTGAAGTATTAAAACAAACAAATTCATGAAGTTTGTTAATCGAACTCGCTAAGAAGGGTTTAAAGTATTATTTATTGCATATTATTGACGGAAGAAAAAAGGAGTTCAATATTGAGGAAAAAAGAAGATTTCCCAAAACTTTTAGTAAAACTATTTATGCGTTATTTAGAATCAAATGAACACTTGCAGGAAATGATATTATTATCTCTATTGCTCCTACTCGGGATAATAATTATGTTAGTATTGAATGTGTTAACCAATTAGTGACTCCTGAGTCAAATATTATTGAAACGATATACTCAATGGGTGAAAAACAATATGACTTAAGCAATTTACAACTTAGCATTGGAGACTATACTTTTGTATTGCAATTTGTTATTAAATATTTATTTCGTGATGATGGTGACATAATTCTAGTCTCATCCTGGATGGAAGCACTAGGATCCTTCATCCTAAACAAAAACAAGAAGTTTTTGACATTTTCATATAAAAGGAAAAAGATAGCATTACATGACTCTACATTGGAGTCAAATCCAGTAACATCAGAAAACTTCAAAGATATCTCTAAGGTAATATTTCAAGAAAATAAAAAATCAATGCAAAAAGAAATTGATAAAATTATCACAGACAAAAACAAATAAATTTATCCCCTCAAGAATCATAGTCATAACTTGATCGTCTAAATTAAGAAGTTAAAAGGCGAGAGGAAGTCACAACCAGAATCGTTAAAACAACTTACCAACAAAAATTCGTTGAATGATAAGGAATTAATGATTGATCCCATTGAAATAAAGAAATCATTAGCTGTAAATATCTAAGTTGAAGAGAAATGAACACATACAAGTCTAGTTGAAGTCAGGAAAACGTCAGATGTTGGATTACAAATGATATAACCTTCAAGTGTACTCACTAATAGAATTTCTTCAATTAACAAAGCAACATCAGTGAATAAGGAAAATCAAGAAAGTGCTACGAGTACGATAAGGGAAAACCATGCTACATGAACTCCTTATCGATATCAAAATCATAAGAGTGGATAGCTTAACCAGACAGAGTATCAATATCATTTAGGATGGAAACAAACAACTTATTTTCCAAAAAATATTGATACCAATGCAAGTAAATATCATGATATTAGTCCATTGTGGAAGTGCAACATTCCACAAAAGATTGAATTAGGATGGTCGGATCCTTTTTCGATTCGACAATTTTTCTCAACACTCAGAGGTTCATATCATCTCGTATCGTCAACTACGACAACTCCCAAAATAATGAATGATGAGAAAACCTTACAATCCCAAGAAAAAGTCATCAAGCCATTTCATCAATATGCTTTGAGGACAAAGCATTTTTTAGGGGAAGGAAATGTTATGAACACAATATATAATAATAAATGTAAATACATTATAAAATATAAATAATAATAAACTAATAGTTAATGATTAATAATGAAGAGACGCCTTCCCGATGAAAGGTCACGTCTCTTCATGAAGGGCACCCCTGCATGGGTATATAAGGCCCTTATTCTCATTGTACTCAATATGTCATTCATATACATTTACTTAATATAATATTATTTCATCCTAAATGGATTATTTTATTATATCCTACTTAAATTGGATATTCTTATAATTGTCAAACAAGTTTGTTTTCCATAACTCGTAAAAAATAGAGAACTGTCAAAAACATCCAGGATGACTAAGAGAACACTGCCATGTGTCATATGTCTAAAAATAGACACTGCTGAAAATAGAATCTCGCTGCATGTCAATGATATCATACTCATCGGATTTGATTTTCCATGAGGATTCCAAATATGCCATCAGAATTGGCATGCGAGCCCGGGTGCTCTACTTGCTAAAAATAGAAAATGATGACAAGTCACCCCGGAAAAGGTCCAAAAGACTCAAAATTTTTCAAGGATCAATACTACACACTTAGAATCCTGATTTGAGGCCTAGAGCTTAACTTGCTAAAAATAGAAAGTATTTGCATGTTGCTTGGAAAAATGCCATCTGGCTCAATATCATACAAAGACCAACTTTGTATGCTCAAAACTGTCAGATGAGTCTTTGGTCAAGGTCTCCTAAAAGTAGGATCACTTGCTATATATATAAATCTCTCTCAAATCCTATGAATTGTGCTAGCTCTAACTCTGAAGCAAAAATAACCATATACCGATAATGTACCTGTCTCTAATGGTAACCAACCTCTGACTCACATATATGATAAACTTTGGGAAAATGAATGCCAACCAAAATAGTGCATGTTGGTTCTTAACCCTTAGAATTTTCAAGGGTGAAAATGTAGGGGTTAACAATGGTGACTCAAGGGGACGAAATCCTCGTGTGGGATGTGAAGAACCATATGAATCTTTGTGCTTGTAAAATTGAAATTGAATGCTCTGTGAGAACTCTGTAAGATGTACATGATGCTTTGTGAGAACTGAAAATATATGAACCAAAAATAGACCCTTGTAACTATGTGGAAGAATAAAAGGACCCGCATATTTTATTCCCATCCCGCGTAGCGTTCCACAAATGTAAACTGATCAAGAAAATATTGTAAGATGACCTGTGATACCAAAGCCTATCAAATGGGAAATGGATTCAAATCAATATAAACCTCCTACTGAAACACTGAAACACAAAGGGTCTCATTCAAATCTGCTACCTGCTACCACCCGATATGTATACTCCTCCTTACGATAAATGTGTTTATTTCGATACAAGGGAGAGAAGTACTTAATTAGATGTCAATAATATAAACACTTGTCAGGTGTGAAGGAACACCACCAATAATGAAAATGGGTCCTAAGGAACGATCACAACCCGTCATTGTGAAATATGTTCTGAGGTCAAACATTAAAAATGATAATCCAATCAAGGCGCAATGATACTCAGCCTTGTTGAATGCAAGATAACCGCCAATGAGGCTCATGGATACCAAGGTGCTCTACTTTTGGATCATCCGTAGATAATGTGTTAGAGTCGATACAAGATGACTTGCTGAAAGTAAGAGCAATGATGTCTCTCTTCCCTTGGTGCGAAGTGATAACTCACGAAGATATAAGATAAAAGAACAAGGTACCATATCCCTTTTGCTAGATGAGGGGGACAACTGACTAAAAGCAAAAGACTCAATGATAAGGAATGAAGAGAAAATACATAAGATGAGTCAAGACTCTCTTATGTCTCTTCAACTACCCATCCTAAAGGCTCAATGCTTTGGAATAATGAACAAACAAGACCCCCATCCAGGCTCACTTCTAATGATAGACACACAAGCTCAGCATGTGAAAGATAAGACACTCAGATTTTGACCTAGGAAAAATAATAGTGGAAAACCACTATTCTATGAAAGGAAAGACACACAAGACACGACCATATGCTGATATAAA
>JASDQU011178297.1:52807-67893 GCA_032191745.1 Picea mariana
ATAGAAGCTTCAAGTGTACTCACTAATAGAAGTTCTTCAATTAACAAAGCAACATCAGTGAATAAGGAAAATCAAGAAAATGCTACGAGTACGATAAGGGAAAACCATGTTACACAAACTCCTTATCGACATCCAAATCATGAGAGTGGATATCTTAACCAGACAGAGTATCAATATCATTTAGGATGGAAACAACCAACTTATTTTCCAAAAAATATTGATACCAACTCAAGTAAATCTCATGATATCGGTCCATTGTGGAAGTGAAACATTCCACAAAAGATTGAATTAGGATGGTCGGATCCTTTTTCGATTCGACAATTTTTCTCAACACTCAGAGGTTCATATCGTCTTGTATCGTCAACTATGACAACTCCCAAAATAATGAATGATGAGAAGACATTACAAGCCCAAGAAAAAATCATCAAGCCATTTCATCAATATGCTTTGAAGACAAAGCATTTTTAAGGGGAAGGAAATGTTATGAACACAATATATAATAATAAATGTAAATACATTATAAAATATAAATAATAATAAATTAATAGTTAATGATTAATAATGAAGAGACACCTTCGCAATGAAAGGTCACGTCTCTTCATGAAGGGCACCCCTGTGTGGGTATATAAGGCCCTCATTCGCATTGTACTCAATATCTCATTCATATACATTTACTCAATATAATATTATTTCATCCTAAATGGATTATTTTATTCTATCCTACTTAGATTGGATATTCTTATAATTGTCAAACAAGTTTGTTTTCCACAACTCCTAAAAAATAGAAAACTGTCAAAAACATCCAAGATGACTAAGAGAACATTGTCATGTGTCATATGTCTAAAAATAGACACTGCTAAAAATAGAATCYTGATGCATGTCAATGATATCATACTCATCATATTCAATTTTCCATGAGGATTCCAAATACKCCATCAGAATTGACATGTGAGCCCCRGTGCTCTACTTGCTAAAAATAGAAAATGATGAAAAGTCACCCTGAAAAAGTTYCAGAAGACTCATAATGTTTGAAGGATCAATACTACACACTTAGAATCCTGATATGAGGCCTAGAGCTCAACTTTCTAAAAATAGAAAGTACTTGCATGTCRYCCAGAAAAATGCCATGTGGMTCAATATCATACAAAGACCAACTTTGTATGCTCAAAACTGTCATATGAGTCTCTGGTCAAGGTCTCCTAAAAGTAGGATCACTTGCTATATATAGAAATCTCTCTCAAATCTTATGAAATTGTGCTAGCTCTAACTCTGAAGAAAAAATAACCATATACCAATAATGTACATGTCTCTGATGGTAACCAACCTATGACTCACACAAATGATAAACTCTTGGAAAATCATTGAATGTCAGCCAAAATAGTGCATGTTGGTTCTTAACCCTTAGAATTTTCAAGGGTGAAAATCTAGGGGTTAACAATGGTGACTCAAGGGGACGAAATCCTCGTGTGGGATGTCGAGAACCATATGAATCTTTGTGTTTGTAAAATTGAAATTGAATTCTCTGTGAGAACTTTGTAAGATGTACATGATTCTTTGTGAGAAATGAAAAGATATGAACCAAAAATAGACCCTTGTAACTTTGTGGAAGAAGAAAAGACTTTGTAAACTGATCAAGAAAATATTGTAAGCTAGCTTGTGATACCAAAGCCTATCCAATGGGAAATGGATTCAAATCAATATAAACCTCCTACTAAAACACTAAAACACAAGGGGTCTCATCCAACTCTGCTACCTACTACCACCCGATATGTATACTCCTCCCTACGGTAAATGTGTTTATTTCGATACAAGGGAGAGAAGTACTTAATTAGATGTCAATAATGTAAACACCTGTCAAGTGTGAAGGAACACCACCAATAATGAAAATGGGTCCTAAGGTAAAAGCACAACCCGTCATTTTGAAATATGTTATGAAGTTGGACATTGACAAGGATCATCCAATCAAGGCCCAATGATACTCAGCATCATTGAATGCAAGATAACCACCAATGAGGCTCATGGATACCAAGGTTCTCTACTTCTAGGTCATCCGTAGATAATGTGTCAGAGTCGATACAGGATGACCTACTGAAAATAATAGCAATGATGTTTCTCTTCCCTCAGTGCGAAGTTATAACTCATGAAGATATAAGATTAAAGAACAAGGTACCATATTCGTATTGCTAGATGAGGGGGACAACTGACTGAAAGAAAAAGACTCAATGACAAGGAATGAAGAGAAAAGACATAAGATGAGTCAAGACTCTCCTATGTCTCTTCAACTACCCATCCTAAAGGCTCAATACTTTGGAATAATGAACAAACGAGACCCCCATCTAGGCTCACTTCTAATGATAGACACAAAGGCTCGGCATGTCAAAGATAATACACTTAGATTTTGACCCAGAAAAAATAATAGTGGAAAACCATTATTCTATGAAAGGAAAGACACACAAGACACGACCATATGCTGATATAAATGGAAAAAATCAGCAACGCTTAAGCAAAGGGTAAAGCAAATAACTGAAGGGAAAACACACTGCAAAGGAAAATAAATTGTTGTATTAAAAACTGTAAAATACAACAAGAAAGAAATATTGAAATGACAATGTGGAAAGGAAAAGTGAACTAATCTAATACCCCCCCAAAACCCAAAAGTTTTGGGACTAGGTCCCTCATTGGAGGAGTACTTCAAACGTTTCCCATTAACTGGCAGCCCCATAAGATCTCCCTCCAAATCAGCCAACTGAAATGTGTTAGGTCCCACTGCAGAATCAATGTGGTATGGGCCCAACCAAATGGTATCAAACTTGTCATGGTCACTTGATTTCTCATTTTTCTTGTCCCACAACAAGACCATGTCACCAACTTGGAATTATTTTATGTTTTCCTTTTATCAAATACTTTCTCTATTCGTGCTTGATAATCTGTGAACTATGTATATGCCATAAGCCTATCTTCCTCTAGTTGCACCAACTCATCAATGTGATTTTGTAATGCTTCCTTGTTGGTGGACAATTGTCCCAATAACTTATATGATTGAAATTTCATGTTAATAGGAAAAAAAACATTCAATCCACAGACCAACTAAACATTACTCTTACCAGTTGATATTTTCCTTGTAATTATGTCCGCCCACAAAGCATTTTTCAGACAAATTTCCCAAGCTCTCTTGTTATCCCCGACAATTTTTTTGATTATCTTGATAATATTTTTGTTGTTTGACTCTGCTAAATCGTTTCCCTATGTATAATAATTAGTTACATGTGCCAAAATGATACCATAATAAGAACAAAAAGCAAGCAACTCGACCAATCTGAACACGCTAGCATTATCAATCATAAGATTTTGGGGAACCCCAAACCTAGTGAGGATATTCTCCTCCAAGAATATGATAATATCAGCACTAGAAGATGTCTTCAGTGGAACCTCTTCAACCCATTGGGTGAAGTAATATGTATCTACTAATATCCATGTGTTCCCAACACTAAAACTCTACGAGAAATACCCAATAAGATAAAGACCCCACTGTTGGAAAGGGGCTTGTACTATAATTGGATTCAAAGGCAAAGCATGAAGATTTTTCTTACCTTCAAATCTCTGACATGTCTCACATGCTTAAACATATGAATGTGCATCTCTAAATAGTGTTTGACAATAATAGTCTATGCACATAATCTTGTTTGTGGTGGTTTGAGCAGAGAAATTCCCACCACACACTCCAGAACGAATCTCTTTCAATATCTCCTTGGACTTATCAACGTCCACACATCACAAGATGTCTCTTTCAAGATTCCTCCACCCCAATCAACCTTGCCAAAAAAAATACTTGGCAACATGAATCTGTAAATATTTCCTTTGTGTCTTCGTATAGTTAGGAGGACATGATAAATTTGTCAAAAATAAAAGGATGTTTTGATACCAATCAAAATTTTAAAAGGATCAATTAAGAGATTTACCTAAGGAGTTACCTGTTGATCCTATACTGCTTCCAATTTCTTTTCTACCATCATTTTTTCTAGTCCTTGGACTCTAACCAACTTGGTAGGGCTCACCTCAAGGTTATATTCTTTTATCTTTGTAATCCACCTCCCCCTAGTTCCATTGAAATCTTTTTAAATTAAAATTTCCTTAATCATGGCATGGGGGACATAAGCGATAATCCAAGAGTTCCAAAAATATGGCCTAAAGTGGGACAACACCTTCACAAGAGAATATGCTTGCTTTTCCATGAGTTTATAGTTCATTTCCGATCCTTGCAAATCCTTTCCATGAAATCTATGGGTTTCTCCAATCCATCATCATTTTTCTAAAAAAGCACAACAACCATAGTAGAGTTAGAAGCAAAAGAGAAGATAAGAAAATATTTTTGATAATTAGGACTAACAAGGATAAGTGAGTGACACAAAGCATGTTTAATATTTTCAAAATCCTTCTTAGCTTCATCACTCCACTTGAGATCATGTCCTTTCTTGAGCATATATGATATTGGCTTGACTATCTCCACGAAATTGGGAATGAACCGCCGCATGAAATTGATCCTACCAAAGAAGGATTGAATGACTTTCTTGTTGGTTGGAAGAGGGATCTCTGTGATTCCTTTGACCCTTTCAAGATCAATCCTTACACCCTCCTTGGAAACTATGTTCCCGAGCAACTTTCCTTCAAACACCCTGAAAATTGACTTCTTTGAGTTGAGTGAAATGCCAAGAGACCTGCACATGTCAAAACTTTTCCTCAAATTATTAATATAATCATTTCTATTTTTAGAATAAATAGTTATGTCATTCTTGTATTACTACTATGACCTCTAAAAGATCATCTGAAAAAGCAAAGTCCATAGCATTTTGAAAAGTAGCATTGGCATTCATTAAACCAAAAGGCATACGAATGTAAGAATAATTTCCCCGAGTTATAAAGGTCGTCTTATACATGTCCCTCTTCGCAACCAATACCTGATTGTACCCTGAGAATCCATATAACATGCACATCATACTTGATCCAGTAACCGCTTTTGGAACATGTTCCATGCTGGGTAATGGGTAGTTTTCTTTGAGACACACACAATTTAAATTTTGAAATTCAATGCATGTGTAAATCTCACCTGGTTTCTTCCTGACTGGCATGCAGTTGGCCACCCAACAAGAGTACCTGATTGGTCCAATTATTTTCCCTTCATACAAATTTTGGAGCCCTTTTTGGATAGTGGAAACCACCTTTGGGTTCATGAATGTAACTCTCTATCTGAAAGGTTTGGCGCTCTCCAAGAGTAGTATCACATGGTTAATCATTTTATGATTATAAGCTTTAAGTTCATCATAAGCCCATGTGAATACATCGATGTATTCTCTTGCCAAGTTCACAATCGTTTTCTTCTCCTCTGGGGTACAATCATTACCAACCATGATGATCCTTGGTGTGGCCTTGTTTCCAATGTTGATTTCATCCACTTTTTCGTCAAGAGAAGATTTATTAGTTCCATGAATACATCAAATCTATCAAATACATTTTCTAATGGAACCAAACCCATAGGAATTTTCTTTCTCTTGAGTTGGATCATGGTAAAATCCTCACCCTCCTGAACCTTATCAATAGTATGGTCAGTAAACTCATTAGCATAATTCAAAAAATTCAAGATATTTCTATCATCCTCAAATACCTTCCATGATCCTATGCTATCTAGAAAAAAAGGGCGAAAATAAACTTCAACCGTATGTGTAATATAAGGATTAGTAAGCCATGGTTGGAAAAGGGTAGAAACAATTGCCAAATATTCCTCCATTTCATTCAAAGTCCTATCAATATGAGATATATTAAATGCATCAAAATACTCAATTTCATCTGAAAATGCATTTCTATACCTCTTTAGTCGTTGATTCTAATATTTACTTTCCATTTTTACCTGATTAACCACAAGCTCAAAATATCCTTCCACCTTCAAAAGTTTAAATCCCATCTTCCTAGCCTTCCATTGTCCTAAAAACAAAGATTCATATTCTGCCATATTGTTAGTACAATCAAATTATAAACGAGAAGAAAGTGGAAAAGTCATACCCAAAGGGAAAGTGATGACAACCACTGCACCTAATCCCTGTCTAGAGTGAGCCTCGTCAAAATTCATAGTCCAAACATCATTGTTCTCATGCATTGGTATGAATGGAAAAGGGACCTCAAGAGTATCTGTAAGCATATACGCACCCAATTTTGTCTCTTACGCATCTGGGTCTTGAAGGTCTAGGTAAATTCAGTCATTATCCCCAATGCACGGGTCTTCAACATGGTGCAACATGTTAAGTTCCATGTATAATCTTACCTTTTCAAATCRGGGAATAGGAATTCCGACGTAGGATAGATCCATATGAATAGAACCCCYTACATATGCAACCCACTTTCTCAAAAGGATCATCCCCCACTATGTAGGAAAATCAATGACAAGTACATCCATAATCAATACCTTCTTGGGACATGCAAGTAAACAAACCTAAATATCTTTGATGACTCCACAACAATGTAGCTCTCTTGCATTCACTGCTTGTACGCTATGATATGGTTTAGTTATCTATAATCCAAGCTCGTGCATAACTTCAAGAGTCATAATATTGTTAGATGCTCTGGAAGCTAGCATGAAATTTCTTAATATCAAACCATTAACTAGTAGTAAAACATAGAAAGGAGTTGGAGCGTTCATAGCCTTACGGATTATCATCTGCATGGTTTATTACATATTTTGTTCCCATGAATCTATCAATTTATTCTCGGTGAATGGGAATGTGAATTAACTCTTTCAAAGGAACATGAATCTTTATTTTCACAAGCTCGTTTTCTAGGGAAAAACCAGATGACTTAGATTGAATTGGAAGAGGCAACAAAGGAGGCGTATTCTTACTTACACGAGTCGTGGAAGTCTCACCTTTAGGAAATGATGGAGGAACTTGAGCCTTACTCTTGCATGCATATTTCCTAGTGATCACTTCCACCATAACTGCATCAGTTGCATTGGCTCCCTGGATGTCCTCTGGGGTAACCTACCATGTGTGAATTGGCTGCATATCTGGTTGCAAAGATTTTTGTTGATTGGGGTCAACTTGGAAAGAACTATGAGGTCTAAGTTGGGTAGCATATGATGCTTGAAATATATGGGGTTCATCTATGGGATAAAACTTGACCACCATATTGAGGGTATGATCTTGGTTGTCTGACTAATCATCTTCTCATTCAAATAGGCACACAACTTAAGAAAATACATTGTATGAGGCTTCACTATTATGGAGTATGCAAGCTCGACAAAAAATATTGGATGATGAATAGTCAAGGTAATTGGTTCCAGATGTTTGCACTTGGGGTTTCTRCTAATCATTCCTTTTGGAATATGGTAAGGTTTGTTCTACTGGAAGGGTTTAGGAAGTGAGATAAAAAGCTGATTTTGTAACATTTTTTCTACATTCACTACCCTATTACTTAGGTCATTCACTAACCCAAAATTTGCATCTTTGGCTATACACTCCTCTTGTTTAGGTTCTAGAAATGGGGGCACAAGTTGAGGTTCTCCTATCCTATGGGTCAAACAACTCTGTAAGTGGGACTTGCACCTTCAAGGCCAATGAAAAGGTGTTTCTTAGTTTTTATTTCCTTGTTGTAAACAACATCCAATGTTTGGGGCTCCTTCTGCTCGATAAACACACCGAAAATGCCATCAAACTTCTCTAGATAATAAATTAGAGAAAACTCAACATTAGGCCTAACAATAGTATGAATTTTATTATAAGATTTAGAAAAACATGTATTAAATTCCAAGATAGACTCATTCTTTTCCTTATTAATATTTGAAAAGTTTTTGAGTAAGAGAGAAGTATCATGTTTGTCACCCCATCTTTCTAAGAACTTGGTGTTGAATGAATTCCATCTGTCCATGCAATTTTTTGGAAGACCCTTGTACCATGTGTGCACCTTACCTTCCAAATTCGAGATAAACATATTCATTTCCATGTCCTCATGTTCAACTGCCTCATCATCGCATACCTTCAAAAAATGATCTATATGGTCCTACACATTAAGGGTATTATTGTTACACACCTAAATGTCACAATTAAGTGTCGTAAGTGTCGCATACACTTAGTAAGTGTCACAACTATGACACTACCATGGAAGAACATTTGTCATGATCCCTAGTCATTGTGAAAGAGAAAAACTCATCATGAGAAAGTTGAAACAATACCTTTTACCTTGATATTTTGACCATATTGTGACCATTTATGAAGGTCAATGCTCCCCGTCCCATGTATAGGGAGTGTTGAACTCTTGTCAACGCTCCCCTGCCCATGTATAGGGAGTGTTGTCAATGCTTTGTACTTAGTATTGGGGGAGTGTTGAAGTGGTTAGAGGAAGTTGTAACTAATCCACCTTATTCTAAGGGTAAGTTTTGAGAGAATGAGGTCAAATATTCAAGTCATATCTCATGGCTTCATCTTAAGTGAACTCAATATCCATGAGATAATCTAAATCTCAACTTATGGAAAAAAATGCTCAACCATTTCCTGAAATGCTTCATGATGGTTAAAACTTCAAATCCTATATAATGAGTGCATTTCAAGGTGAAAGGGGCAGAGAATCCATGAGAGCATTGCACTTTTGATCTTGAAGCATTCAAGAGGGGAATGGATAAGAGAGCTTTGGAGGAGCTGATGTAATGTCAACTTTGATTGTAAGTGATTCATTATTGCTTTCTATCAATATATAACTTGGCCTATTCCTTTCATGTTTTGTGTCACTTGTCACATACATGTTTATTGTTGTAAAGTATTCATAGATAGATATGTTGTTACCTAACAATCTAGTGTAGAAGAAGGTCTCTCTCGTTCTTTTGTAGGTATCTTCTTGTGCCTAGGAGCTTGAACATCAAGGTCATAGGATGGAGCAGTGAGGACAACCATCGTAAAAAGGTGTGCTATCTATATCTTCATTCCATCCTACTTGTTAAACTATATCTAAAAGGAAAGTAGTTACCATTTGTTTTCCTTCTCTCTTGGATTGAATGAAACCTGATCCAAGGGGAATTTCACCTGTCCGTGGGGGGAATTCACCACAATAGAAAATCGAAAACTATATTGGTGAAGTATTTATTAGTATTTCCTTGGTTTCTTCTAGCCCTTTTGAATCTTTTCCTTGATTATATTATTTTTTATGCTTGTTATTTCAACTCTTCCTAATCTTTGTTGAATGTGGGCAAAATTTTGTACTTTTTCAACCATTTCCAGGCATCAACACTCCCCTCAAGTGGCCCACAGAGAATTGAAAACCCTAATCAACGCTCCCTTTCAGTTATTTTAGGAGCATTGAGCTTTGTTCAATGCTCTGTCTCCCCTATTACAAGAGTGTTGATCTCCTTCGTGGACTAGATTTTAGTTGATTTTTCCTTTTTTTCTTTATATTTTTTATTCATTGTTTTGCTTAAAAAACTTTGTGTTAGGATCCTCTCAGCTCGGTTTATTGAATTTGAGTGATAGCCATCTTTTTAGCTCCTTTGAAGTTTGCAAATCCATCAATTTGTGAATTCAGCATGACTCCCTTGGGCTAACTTGATCCTCCCTCAGGCTAACTTGATCTTTTGGTCAAAGTCTATTTCACTAGCAATTTGATCCTCACCAAGAAGAATACGAAACTTCTATTATTTTGATTTCAAAAACTTTATAAGTATCTTACTTGCTTGATTTTGAATTTTTTCTTCATTGATTTGGTTTGCAAGTCTTGTTTTAAGCATTATTTTTTATCTTTTCTCTTGTTTGGAAATCTTTGATCCATCAAATGTTTGAAGTTATATAGCCTTATTGCAACTTGAAATTAATCTTTGATTCCTGTTACTCATCTTCCAAGGTAACAAGAAGTGTTATTCTCTACTTTCCATCGTTGAGTTCTTGTTTGAACCATTGATCGAGACGTTTTTTGTTTTTTAGATTCTTTCATTTGTTGAATAGTTGTTTCCTTTACCTTCTTTTTTTTTGAATTATTGGCACGTGTCATCAAGTTCTTTCATCATTATTGAAAGAAAAAACAAAAGAAGTGTTTATTTTTGGTGTTTTCATATAATTTGAAAAGAAAATAATCGRAGTATTTTGGTTAATGTTTTAGTACTTGTCTTGAATTTGTTTGGAATTTTAGGGAGATTCAGTTTGATAGTTTGACATTTCATAAGAGAAGCAAAAGTTGCACTGAGTATTTCATTGAGTGTTTTATAGTATTATGAAGAAAAGAAACCTCTTCTCCCTCATGTAGATAAGATTCATTGAAAAAGAAATTTTGCATTTCATTCATTTCTACATGGTTTTGGAGTCATGTCTTCACATCACAGGTTTCACTTACGTTTACCCTTGAGTAAAAATATCCATAAAGAATGAACCAATGCATTAATAAAATTAACTATAATTTTTGTTTATAGCAAACCAACAATATATTAAGGTCGGGGTCTTTGGACTAGGAAAGTGAGTAAATCGTCCAAGACTACTAAACAAGATTGTAGAATACTAAAGAGTGACAAAATCCAACTTTCATATAAGCATAGTCTGGAGCCCCCTCTAAGACAGGGGATAAACACGAGGTCACATGTGAAAGAGCAGTGGAGATTACCCCTCCAAATCTTGACCAATCATAGTGGAAAGAGCATATATTGGGAGCTTTTCTTGAGTGTCACTAACTCATTTGGTCTTGGTGCTTCATGAATCTTGAATCCATTCGAGGTCCTCAGGAGCATTATCGGTCCACTTGTCCTCGGTCCTTTGGAAGATATTTGGAATTTGTTATCCTTYCCATATGTTCSGTCTCGATTGTCGAATGTACCCCTCCGGAGGMTGACTGCAAGTTGGTAAYGTTAGTGGCCTTTCCTAGGTATCTACAGAGGTGACTGTGGGGGTTTTCCCACTGTACCTGGGACARACATCATATCACACTTTCAATACCCTTRGAGGGTGATCCTGTGAAGCATTGGTTGTTTKCACCAAGAAGGGTTGTTATGTGGAGSTCAGGGTAACTATTTCTCATATCTTCATTCACGACCTAACATCCCGTCTCTGGAAGATCCTTTTATCTATTGTTTTCTTGGTTGGTTATCTTTATCTTTATTAGGAGTGTGTTTTTTTGTTATTCGGAGTTGGCCTTAGGGATTTTTATTKTTATTTTACACTCATTGTGGCCAACCATGGTCTATGTAGATCACATAGAATGMAAGGGTTCCCTRTATATGGGTACAAGCTTGTGCCTCCTCAATCATCACACCCTTATAACAAAGGAACTATAGACGAAGAGATAATTTTTTAGACTGGGAGTATACGTACCCCCCTGGTCGATCATTCTGAGGGAGTGACCACAAGTTTCCAGGAAGGCATTGTCCCTCCTGTAAATACACCTTTGATCGATCCTTTTGGCTCAATTGTTGTACAATTACCCTATGTGAGAGAACTTGAATCTATGATAGATTTTTCTTCTTCCCGTATACAACTTAGAAGTCTCAATGAATATTTAGGTATGGCATCAGAATGGTTACTACCTCCTTTGTCCACGTGTGTTGTAGATAATCCTACACAAGCACACTATACTTTTGCTTCTCCTTTATTTGACAAGACCTTTGGCCAGATCATCCCTCAAATTACTCAATTGAGTATTTCTCAGCCTGTGATCCCGCAACAACAACCTATGAGTGGAAGTTCTATTGGACCTTTTCTCATGCCAAGTGAAACATTTGATCATAATATGACGCTTTAATCTAGCCAAGTTCTTAGTACTGTTGTTGCTTTGGGTGGTTATTTTAACAATGGCTTGAATCTCTTCCCCTATAGCCAAGTTGGTACTAACACTATAGTTGCTCAAACTGTCCAAACTATACCTATGGCTATTTCAATAGGGGGCTCATCCTCATCTTTTCTTGGGGGACAAATTCCAACTGGGGGGCAACCTTTGATAGGGACACAACAACTAGTTGGACGGAAACCTTCAACTACGTGACCATATGTTCTATGGGGCCAACAACCTGCTGGAGGACAACCTTGAGCTGTAGGACCATCTACACCTTAGGGTCAACAACTGGTTGGTGTAAAACAACCAGTTTGGGGACCATCCTTTACTGGGAATCAACCAAAAACCTGGGGGAAATTTGTTCCGATAGGGCCCTCCATCCCTACCACAACGGGTCTTTACACTAGTCAACCATATCCAGGAGTTGAAAATACTCCATGGGGTCTACCTAATCAGATGGGTGTCCATTTTCAATGGAATGTCCCTACTCAATCCATGAACCCCATGATGCCTACTCCTCAACCCTACCAACAACAGTATATGGAAGGATCATCTCAACCTGTATATGGTCCTATAAGTGTTCCTATGCCATGCCAATATTATCAATATCCACAAGAAAACCAACAACTTCCTTTCTTAGATACTTTGGATCTAGCGGATTTGTCTAGGTTGACTAATGATCTCATACTACATGCCCCATTTTGGCCTCCAATCCCTGCTAAACTACCATTCAATATTCCAGAGTCCAAAATACTCAGTTATCCATTCTTACTCAAGACATTGTTTTTAAGGGGAACTTAGGGAACATCACGATGACTATTTCTATAGACATATCGGTGAAACTTGGGATTGTGGAAAATATACAACTTGGTCAAAATTGCTCACCTAATGAAATTAAAACTTACACAGCCTTGTTTAGATAATTTTGCGATGTTTTCGCTTGGAGTTACGAAGAGATTCCATGTATTGATCCCTCCATAGTAGTTCATGATATCAAAACCTATCTCAGATTCAAACCTTTCCAACAAAAACTTTTYCCTATGCACCCTCRAAATATTGCGGCCATCAAAGAAGAAGTTGAAAAACTATTGAAAGTTGGTTTCATTTACCATGTACTGTTAACTGAATGGGTCTCCAACATTTTTCCAGTAATGAAAAAATAGCGGACRATTAGAGTTTGCGTRTTGATTATAGGGACCTTAATAAGGATTGTCCTAAGGACAATTACCCTGCACCCTTTATTGACCAAGTTATCGATAATTGTGTTGAAAGTGTCTTTTCTCTTTCATGGATGCTTTTTTCGWCTATAATCAATTAGACATACTCCCGTCATACCAACAGAAGACAACCTTCATCTGACCATGGGGAACTTTTTCCTATTGCAAATTACCATTTGGCCTTAAACATGTTGGATCTACCTTTCAGTGCACCATGTCGTACGCCTTTCACGATATCAAGCACATAGTAGACCCTTACCTCGATGACTTGCCTGCTCATTCAGATCGTTGAGCAGATCATATTACACATCTTAGATCCATTTTTCTTCAATATTGTTACTATCATATTCACTTGAATCCACATAAGTGCATTTTCTGCGTTGAAACATGGAGACTTTTGGGATTCATTGTCTCCAATCAAGGGATATGTGTTGATCCCTTAAAGGTTGAGGTTGTCTTATCCTTGCCTCCTCCAAAAAATCTACACCAACTTCAAAGTTTGAATGGGAAAGAAAACTTCTTACGTCATTTCATTTGTAACTATGCAGAAATTACGAAACGATTTATGCATCTTTTGAAAAATGATATCCCTTTCATTTGGGATGAACAAGCTCAACATTTGTTTGATCCTCTTAAACACACATTAAATAATTCTTCGTTAATCCATCCCATAAATTATACAAGAGATTATATTCTTTATCTTGTCACATCCATTTCCACTATTAGAATGGTTTTAGTCCAAGAAGATGATAATGGAGAAGAACATGTGATCTATTACGTTAGTAAGAGCCTTGCAGGCTCTGAAATTCATTATACTCACGTTGAGAAGTTGGCCTTAGAAGCAGTCATTGTTGTCCAAATATTTCGTCACTATATTCTACTCCAAAAAACCTTAATCATTGGAGATTCCAACCCCATCTACCATATATTGACACGTCAAGTACTAGGGGGGGAATATTCTCATTGGATCATTATTCTTCAAGAATTAGATCTAGAATTTGCTAAATCTAAAGTAAAGAAATCTTTGGTTTTTGTTGAGATTATGTGTGACCTTCCCTACACTGATTCAAAAAAGGTAGCCATCAACTCCCTTCCAGATGAGTCATTTCTCAATAGTACGTCTAATCCATGGTATGGAGATATTATTTTTTATCTCCAAACACAACACTTTAGGCCTAAACTGTATCATGAAGACCATCTTCGCATTTTCCATCATGCGAAGCGTTACCTCATTATCAACAACACTCTATATCACTGCGGTATTGACACTATTTTACGATGATGTCTAACTCATGAAGAAGTCGAACGCGTTCTAAATGACTATCACTCTAAAGCATGTGGAAGTCATCTTTCTAGGATGGCCACAACCTATAAAATTTTGCATGCAGGTTATTTTTGGCCTTCAATCTTTAAAGATTGTATAAATGTCGTTAAAAAATGTCAACGCTATCAAGTTTTTCACCATAAAACGTGCTCTCATCTTGCCTATCTTCATCCAGCAGTTGCCATCGACCCTTTTGTAAAATGGGGTATCAAATTTATGCATTGTAAGCCTACCTTGACCAGGGGGCATGGGTATATTATAGTCGCAGTCGACTATTTCACTAAATGGGTTGAGGCCATGCCTAAATTTACAGACGATGGAAAATATGTTGCACTTTTCTTGTTTAATCACATCATCACTAGATTTGGAGTCTCGCAACCCATTTTCCCTAATCATGGCTCACATTTTCAAAACCACGTGATGACTGAGTTAAGCACCAAATTGGGTTTTATCCATGAAAAATCATCCCCATACTACCCCCAAGCGAATGCACAAGTATAGGCCATCAATAATGTCTTGAAAACCATGATCCAACGAATGGTAGGGGTACAAAAATCAAATTGGCACTCAAAAATTTTCTTAGAATTATTGTCCTATAGGACTTCCATGAAAATTGCCACTAGGTTTACACTATTTCATTTGGTTTATGGCCTGGAAGCAGTCTTGTTGATTGAATGTGAAGTTTGATCACTCAAGTTGGCCATTGAACTACTACCTAACACCTCTTCTGAAGAATAATGATTCTTATATTTGACGAAACTTGA